>JAAAKG020110249.1:0-10090 GCA_010014905.2 Druon quercuslanigerum
CATTACACAGCTCCTTGAAGCTATTTATGTTCTTTGAGTCTTCGTCAAGTATATGTTGCACTTCGTAGACTTCTCTCTAATAGACTTCGACCTCCTCTGGTTTGGGCGGGTGGTCGACATCAACTGGTGGGTCTTGGAAGAGTCAAGATGGGTCAGAGAGAAACTGTTGGTTTTCTCTGACCCACCTCTCTCTCCGATCTAGACTTCTTTTATCGTCAGATAGTATCCGTATTCTCTCAACAATATGCTGCCTGATGGTCAGCAGATTTGATTTGTTAAGTGTGTGATAACGGATCCGGAGTTCACGCGCGAACTTTCGAACCTTGGCGGAAAAATTCCTGCTAGATGTTATGTAGTCAATCACACATTGAATGCGGGACGCGTACTGTCTTCCCCAGCCCATCTTTATGGCGAGTTAATGCATTCGTCTTTTGGTCTTATAATCAACCGTTGCTTTTGTTTTACGCTTCGCATCAGCCAAAGTTCTCGCTGCATTAAACACACAACAATTCATATTCCAGAGGTCGGATTCTTCAGAAAATCGTCCACGAAGCTCTTCATCCATTTCAGCTAGATCTTTAGGCTCGGGTGAAATCTGGGTGTTGATATTTCTCCGGGTCATAAAGCATTGGTCGTCCTCTATCGAATGCCTGCCCAAGGTTGGTCTTGTCACCTCTCTTTCTCTGCTGGTGGTTTGTTCTGGCTCTGGTAGAGTGGGCGCTCCCCTTACATAGCCCCTTTTTGGAGTACTTCGGCATGGTTTCGCAGACGTTGACGCGAAAAGTGTGATAGCTCTGGGTGTTTCTCGCACGACAGAGCATGAAGTCGGGCCATGTAATTCTCTCGTTCAGGGGTTACACTCGCATCGTAGCATTCTAGCAAGTCGTGATTTTTTCGCTCCGTCCATCTAAAAGCCCCAAAATTTCGCCGATCCATCGTATTAACTCCATCTTCATTGGCTCCTCCAGCTCTAGAGTGGTCGGCATTGTTGGTCGATCCATTATCGGGAGCCCTGCGCGTTCGGTTGTTTCGAACCGCACTTACTACAACTATGTTTGGTGTTATCATTGTTGTTCCTACGAGAAGCTATTCTAGTTAGGTAGTTCGTCCATTCTTGTAGAGTCCCGCATACAAGGATAAGACTGCGTACACTGAGAGGTCGCCTGGTATCTCAGAGGCACCGATCTGGACACCTCACCCAGGTGCCATTCAGCTTTCGGCACGGTTTTCACACCTCCGCTTCGGGGTTAACTCCTTCGGGACCACCCCTGGACAATTGATCGCGACTGCCTATTAATTTTTTGCAACGATATTCAGCAGAAACCCTTGGTACAGGGACCCTCTATCCGCAACCCGAGGACGCGTTCGGTGGCTATGTCATAGGCCCCTCAGTTTCATTCTAGAGGAATCAAAACCGAACCGAACCGAAAAATATATATATGCGTGTGTGCGTATGTGTGTGTATGGGTGTGTAAACATAACGCGCCTCAACAATTTTGTGATTACCTGACCTGAGAAGTTCGATGCTAATTACTTAATCATTTGTCTGCTAATTACAAAAAACGTGAAACCGAAAAATGTTCACAGCGCGTTTTCTTGGATTGTTACTTTCGATAAAGAGATAGGTAAAAAGTGTATAGGACTTTGTTTTTAAAGTATAAAATAAGCTTTTTAATAAGCCCTCATAGAATATTATATGCCAAATAGTTTACGAGATCTGAATTAGTTAATTAATATTGTGCGTATTCCAGTGAAGACAAAGTTATAATTAATTTTTATTATTGTAAAAAAGTCGGGGATAAAATCGGTTTAAATAATATTTGTTAGCAACGAATATATTGCACATAATATTTTAGAAGAAATAATAATTAAAATCCACCTTCTTCCATGTTCACAAACAATTGTTTTTCACATCTTCCTGGCGTAGGACACTTGCTAAGGATTCATTTTAAAGCTTATTTTATACTATAAGAACAACGTTCTATACACTACTTGCCCATCTCTTAATCGAAAGTAACAATCCAAGCAAAAGTGTTGAGAAAATGTCGCAATTTCCCGCTTGTTCTTAACAACAAGCAATTGATTAAGAAATCAGCCTCGAAATTTTAAGAACTTCAAAAGGGCGTCCATCCAAACATTTTAGGACATTGATCCCCGTTTTTTTATTTTGTTCAAGAATGGTTTCTTTTAAATAACTAATTAGTTTTTTCGGTTAATTTGACTGTATGATTTTCAATTGAAGCCTCTTCAATATTTAATGTATATAATTAAAAATGATGAAATTTTGACTGCTTTTTTGGAATAGATCAAATTTGAAGATTTAAAACTGAATTTTATTTAATTTGATAGATTTGCAATCGCGAATTCTTCAAGTGTGAACAGCAACGATGACAGCGATAATTATTTTTTTTAATTCTTATAATGTATTACATATGTAACATATGCTTTCGATTATAAAGGAAGGAACTTTGGCAACTTTAAGTGGAAACTAAATTTTATACAACGTCAAACTGGCGTATACTAATACTAATTAATAACATTCGTCATTTTGACATCTTATAAAATTCTGCTAATGAACTATTTCCTCGATGAATGCGATATATTATTTCTGAAGTACTTTTCAGTGCTGAAGACGAATCTGGCTTCTCTTTGTTGCTATCAGGTCTAGTTTAACAGATACTTGGAATTAAGTTCTCAATAAAAAATTGTTTAACCAATTTTTTAAGGGAGAAACACGGTTTTCTGCCCTGAACGCAGATAATGTCGATGTGCTTTTTAACGCAGTTCAAAAAACTGAAAAAGTGCGAAAAGTTTCTTCATATCTCAATTCAACGTAAGTCAGGAAATACTTACTATTTTGACATACACTACATGTTGATTGTTTCATGAAGAACAATTATTTGCAAAGAATTCTTATTCGGATCATCCATTTCTGAGATACCTTAAAAAATGAGCGCCCTTCTTTTCAATTTTTGGAAACTTGTGCTAACTGCTGTATTGGGTATCAGTTATTCATTTCTCCATATTAAAACGTTCGACGTTTGCTTGCGCGAATACTTTTTTGGATTGGATTGTCAGGGATCGTCTTATATTTTAGAACTACATGAAATTCATAAAAAAGTAACAGTGTAAACTATTGCCTGATGCTTTAGAACTGCATGATATTCAGAAACAATTTACAATGGGAGTGATCGCCTCATGTTTTAGAACTGTATAGAATTCACAAACAAGTAAAAATAAAATTAATCACCTTATGTTATAGAACTACGTGTATTTCAGAAAAAAATGAAAATCTGACTCATCGCCTTATGTACCACAATTGAACATCTGATGCCAAGAACAGTATTAAGTAGAAGTTTTCGGAAATTAAAAAGAAGGGTGCTCATTTTTTAAGACATCTAAAAAAAGGATAATCCAAATCAAATTTTTTTTCCAAATAAAAGTTCTTAATGAAAAAACAAGCAAAACGACTTATAATTTATGCGAAGCAAGTAAATATATTCTGAATTATAGTTGAACAATTTTTATGAAAATTTAATAGCAAATATCTAGTAAATCACACCTGATAGCAAAAAATGGAAGTTACATTAGTGTGCAGCATTGAAAAGTACTTCGGAAATAATGTATCGCATTCAGCGAGACACATAAAATCTTCAATGTGAAAAAAGTGAATGAAAGGATTTGAAGCTAATTATTATTATTAATTGCAGGAGTTTCATCTCTATCACATTTACTGGGCAAACCAATATTAAGAGCAGCAGTTTGGGGAATATCCTGTGTAACTTGTTTAGGAAATGCTCTCGTCCTTTGGGGAAGATTCACTGCTAAAGACGAAAATCGAGTGTTGAGCATTGTGATAAGAAACCTGGCAGGTATATATCGATCTATTTTTAATTTAACAAATAATTTTTTTACATCTTAAGAATTTTTCATCAGAAAACTTTCAAAATATCGAAAAACACTTAAACATGTTAAATGACGGCGAATTAAAAAAACATATAGAAGGATAAAACAGGGTGCCTAGCGTTTTTTTCAAATCAAAATTCGAGGACTTTTCCAGTTTTTCCAGGATAAAAAAATTAATTTTTTGTCCGACCTCCTTTGAAAACGCGCCATTGCTTGCCGAAATTCGCAGATGCGATCTCCGCCGCCGAGCAGACATGAAGTTATACGCCCGCTACATAAAACTTTACGCCCGCTAAATGAAGTTATACGCCCGCCACATGAAACTTTACGACCGATGGAGAAAATTATATTTATCTTTAAAGAAATTGCATTATTGGACACCATAGTGTGCCTTCTGCTAAGTATTATATTTCTCCCTTTCACTTACAATTTTAAATTATGAAGAACACCTAACATCCCTTATCTGTTCCACATGCTTGTTTTCAAGGAGGTTAGGATACAAATTATCGTGTGTATCAAGGGCTCAAGGCTATTTTGCCTCGTTGACTGACGACCTCGCTTCGCTGGGGTGACAAGTTCGCCCTCGATATACACAATATACTATTTCTAGGTACTTTTTCTTTTACAGAAAAAAAATCACAAAACAGTGTACAAATTTTAGATCTAAGATTTATTACCCTTAAATGTTATTAAAAGTATATCTTATAGTAATTCCCAGAATTTTCCAAGATTTTTTTTGAAAATTCCTGATTGTCCCTGACCAATAAAGCTTCCCGATCTTCCCCCCTTTTTCCAGGTTTTCTCTGGCCTACGTCATAACGGTATAATGGTAGAAAACTCAGTCAAATTTCAACAAATTCTAAGCAATAATAGCTCATTACACGCGGAATTGAGCTTACTTTCAATATATTATCAGAAAAAAATTATTAGATCTAAAAAATGCCATTAAATTATAGTGAAAGTTGAAAAATGGGGAATAAATGAGAAACTTTGAAATATTTTAAATTGTAGCTTTGTGATTCTCCACCTTGACAAAATAAACAATTTATTGTTGACAAGGCGTCTTTTTCTACCTTCAAACAAAATAAAAAATTAGAAGCCAAAATAAAAATGGCGGAGTTAAGAATTATTATATACGCGAACTTACTAAATAAACGGTTCAGAAGTCTTTTTTCGTTCAGCAGAGAACAAGTCAAAAACCTATTTTTTCTCTAAAGGAATACAAAGTCCAGGACCATGAGCAAAATTCAAGGACTTTCTAGATTTTTCCAGGTAAACAAAATTCAAAGAGTTATCCAAGTTTTCAAGGTTTTCAAAGCTCGAAACCCTGGATAAACCCTCGTAGCAAATGGACATCCCTGTCATATTTGGAGGATATTTCGGAGGGTTTATGGGATATCTTAAATTAATCGCAGA
Organism: Druon quercuslanigerum; assembly: GCA_010014905.2. Classification (NCBI taxonomy): domain Eukaryota; kingdom Metazoa; phylum Arthropoda; class Insecta; order Hymenoptera; family Cynipidae; genus Druon; species Druon quercuslanigerum. The sequence continues at coordinate 5,323 of JAAAKG020110249.1, forward strand.
TTTATATTGTTACATCTTATAGATCCTCCACTCTCGGTAGATCTAGATATTGATACCAGTTATATTGGATAAGATTATAGACTCCCCACGGCACAGTTGATGTCCTTACTACTAAACTGAATCGGTACAAGAAAATTATGCAAGAAGGCAGCAAAATCAAACTTTTGAGGAAGATAAAAAAACGTTCTACAGTGAATTGAGTGTAAAGCCAAATAACAAGCAAGACGCCAAAGCCCTTCAATTGGAAGACATGAATAACTAATAGACAGGTTCTTGGGAAAAAACTAACAAAAGTAATTTTGATGCTGCGTTGTTGTGACTAGAGAAAAAAAGAGTAAGCAATAACCCTGAAATAGAAGTGACTACCAATTAGGGTATTCTCGAATCTAAGGTTACTCAGCATAAAATAGTTAACAAAATCCTAACGACTGCCTTCACTGCAAAACTGACATTGATTCTGAAGAGTTCTCCTAACTCGGCAAACAAGATCATTGTCAGCAACACCTATGCCATCCCTGTCATGACATACTCCTTGGGGCTCATAAAATTGTCAAACAACGACCTTGAAAGGTCAAACAGAACCATCTGCGTGGAGATGACGAAGCATCGAATGCACCACTGAAATGTGGCGATTAGAAGGGTAGTTCTACTATGACATAGAGGGGATGGGGCGTTTTAGATGTCAAGAAACTATGCAAGTCACGAATTATACAGTTGCGAGACTATTTTAGCAGCAATCAATTACAAGCTATTACATTTATTTCGAAAGGAGGCCTTAAATACCAGGGCAGAAACCATAGAAGAATTAGAAATGCATTGAAGACAAAAAACAATCCAAAGGGTGCACCTCAAAACGTTAGATCAACATGAAGTGGATAGTGCGGCATCCAACATTTGGCTGAAAAAGGGCGTCCTGTATCTATAAGTGGAAGGATTCGTCATTGCGATTCAGGAGCAGAATTATACGGAATAATCATCAACAAATTGCCCTAAGCCTAAGCCTCTTAACAAAATGGATGCCTTTCAGTAGAAAATTCTAGTGTCAGTTATAGAAAAGGAGAATTACATCTTGTATTAGTATGTTACTATCCCGACGGATCATTACATCCAAGCCAATGGAACCGTCATTGTGATGCGTAAATAAAAGGTGAAAGAGTCTAAGCATGAAGTAAAAAGAATATGGTGAAATGTGAAACTCGTACCTATTCATCCTATTATAATTTTGGCTGCAGACAATGTGCACATAAGATGCACTGAATATCTTAAACATCTTGAACATTCAGGAGCTAGTAGGGTACTGGCAACAGCTCATAAGGTGATTTTATTAAACACCTGTCGCATTGTACATAACTCCCTAGACCATCAGGAAGCAAGCGACGAAACAGATATAAAGTGGCAGATTGTAACTCTAAGAAAGCATCCAGAGATGAACTCCAAACTACACTATGTTCCTAATTTTGTACCTACTACAACATTAACGCAAAAGATTTCAAACATCGTAATAAATTAATTTATAATATCCTAATCTTATCAGGTTCTTGATTTAGTCCGCAGCTGATGATGAAAAAGCGGGTTCATCCGAGGGCATTTTGTAAAGAAATATATTATCTATAATAATCCATAATATTCGCTTGATGAAATAAAATGGTAAAACTAAATATAAAGTTGACTATAAAATAAGGCACATGGACAGGTTTCTTAAATTTGAAATGTTTGAAGTATTACTTGCAATTATTTACAACCTTGTCAGAATAATTTTTCTAAATTTATGAAATTTAAATATTTTGTTTATATTTTATATTTTTTTCATTAAAAACACCTTAATTGAATGAATATTATTGCAAAATAAGAATAGAAAATTTTATTTTTTGTATTTTTACAATATTTGTAAAAAAAATTCTATCTTTATTTATTTTAACGTCATTTCAGTTTTTTAACGTTTCGAATTTTCTACGAATTTCATAATGAAAAGCATATGATTTCTTTGAAAAATAACAATTTCGTAATATCACAAAACGTTTACAATGCACAGTTTTGCAAAATGATAGAAAAATGTTCAAAATGCAATTCTGGCTAATTAATTGTTTTTTTTAAGAATTCAATATTTTAGTTGAAAACTGAACTATTTTGTTGAAACTTCGTGTTGTATAATTGAAATTTACTAATTTTTATTTGAAATTAAAATCTTTTTTGGTTGAAATATCGACTATTAAGTACATGTTTTCTTTGAGAATTCAACTACTCGGTTAAAGATTCAACTAATTTTATGAAAATATAATTATTAAGTAAAAATTTATTTTTTTATTGTAAAGTAATATTTTGGGGCTAAAGATTCAACTGTTTTGTAGAATATAATTCGTTTTTTTAAATTCAAAAATCAACATTAACTCTTCCATTTTGGGTAGAATATTTATTCTTTATAAGTTAAGAAATCAACCATATTTCTTAGAAAATTCATGTATTTTGTTAAAAATTAATTTTTTCATTGGAAAATTAATCTTTTTGATTCAGGTTTGACCTTTTGGTTAAAATTCGTCTTTTTTGGTTAAAAATTCGTTTTCTTTCTAAATTAATTTTTTAAGCTGAAAGTTCAACCATTTGGTTTAGAGTTCATCCTTTTTTTGAATAAAAATTTATCTTTTTGGTTAAAGATGGAAAAATTTATTCTTAATGGTAGGAAAGTCATTTTTCTTGGTTGAAAATGCATTTTGTAGGTTAAAAATTCAACGATTTTGAAAAAGTCTTTTTTTCTTGGCCGAAAATTCAACTGTTATGTTTAAAAGAAGCCCTTCTGGATTAAAGAAACATCTGCTATGATAAAAAAGTTATCCTTCTCGGTAGAAAATTCATCTTTCTGGATTGAAAATTAACTTTGTCGTTGAAATCTCAAATGCCTTCGAAAAATTGTCTTTTTGGATTGAAACTTTAACTGCTTGGTTAAAAATTCAATTATTTTATTACAAATTCTTATCTTCTTCTTGAAAGTTCTAATTGTTTGTTGATGGAACTTTTTATTCAGAAATTATCTATTTTTTTGTTGCTAATTAGTCTTTTCCGTTTAAAAATTCATCTCTTTTTGCAGAAAATCTTTCTTTTAGAATCTCAGGAAATTAAAGTGTTTAATATTGAATTCAATATAGTATTTACATAAATTTTATTTTTAAGAATTTTAGGGAATTTTACGAATATCCTGGAATCTGACTGGAACCTAACCGATTGAGACTCTAATCTTTTGAGAAATATAAATTTGCCGAACTTTTTCATCAGCAGTGTATCTTGATGAAAATTGATCATATAAATTTCCTTGTGGAAAAAGTTGTAAACCGTTTTTAACAATGTTAATTTAGTGACAATGAAGTTCGAGTACCGTTGTTATCCGCGTTCTTTTGATTCCGTTATCAAAAGAAAGATATATGCTTCGAATTCCTATAAGCCAGAGAAGAGCTCTTCGATCCTTCTTGGGAAGAAAATTCACATAAGTGACCCGCTAATTGTAGCAAGTCGTCGTTTACCTCCGTTTCTTGATAAAACTTGAATCGGTGTGACGTGTGGTGCACTCACTATTGGAATGTGTGGTACAATTAAGATAATTAAGATAAATCGTCCAGGTCATCGTAGAACTGCATGTCCGTATCTAAAACTTCTTATAATCAGAAATTATATCACTACAACTGAAGGGTGGCTGTACTGAACTAGATAACCAACATATTATGTAATTATCGAAATTAGGACTTTTGAAAACAAAATTCTGAACAAATGAAATAAATATTTTGGTTTAAACTTTAACTTATTCATAATTTTTTCATTTTTTTAATCGAAAAAATTTGTGTTTTAAATATTAAGGAACTAATTCAAGAGTAGCGGATTTGGAAGACCGTTTAGTGGAAGTGAAGAAGGTCTAGTTATATAATTCGATAACCTTTTTTATTAAAATGTGTACCAAACTTTATTAGTTCATACATATTTAAAAAAATCTGCGCGCACCGCGGGCATGTGCTTATCGTGCGCTGAGCGCGCAGCCCGCACGTTTAGGCGCGCCTGGGGCGCGCAACTGTTGGTTCTCGTGCTTTGCGCTCGATAATATATTTATCTCGCGCTACGCTCTCGGTCTTTGTGCGCAAACTTTTTGAAACTAAAGGTCAAAGCATTAAACACGGTAACTTGGTGATTGTGAATTCTCTTTTGTTAAAGCTTCTTCGGCTTCACCGAAAACATTCTCATCACGTATCTCGTGCTTTGCACTCGAGTTTGCCCCTGAAATTATATATCTTTTCCATAAATGTATATTATTACAATTCATAACATGCATTGGTATTGGCACGGACGTAGTTTTATTGTCTCGTTAAAAAAAGTGCATATTATTTTGAAAAAATTTGTTGTTATTAAGCATTTTATTGCAACTTCCGTCTTTTTTCCATCAACTGAATTTTTTATTTCCAATGTTTAATTTATGATTTAAACGTTACACATACGGTAGATACAGCAGCCTTACCGTTTTTTTAACTTCTAAGTTTTATCCCTAACCTCAGCGACCCAGACTTTGTCAACTGAATTTTCTACCGCATGGTGTTCTACATGGCAATTGTGGTGCCCTATTGCTTCATCTCCAAATAATTCTCTAAAAGAGTCTTTTAAAGCGCCTAAGATGGAGAGTCTGGTTACAACCACAGTCCCACGAAACTTCGATTAATGGGGGGGGGGGGGGGGGGGGCCGCTCCACCCGGGGGGCGGAGGGGGGGGGGGGTTTTTGATTGAAATGGTCCCAATC
>JAAAKG020110260.1:0-15491 GCA_010014905.2 Druon quercuslanigerum
CTTCCTCACACTACTCCCCTCCCTACCGAGGGAGTCACGCCTACCCCGAAAGGGAAACGGCTTAATGGTGTAATAATTTCTTAAGTAGCATATATTTAGTTGATTTATAAGTTATGTCATATATATAATATATATATAATATTATTATTATTATTATTATTATTTTTTTTTTTATATTCACCAATCGAATTGAGGATAACCGAACAGGAGAAGACAAGAGTATAGACAATCCTCATCTTTTCAAGTTAGAGCACATACTGATTATTGTAATAATGTAGAATTCGTTTGACAATGAGCCCTAATCCACCGTGAAGGATTTAACCAATATATCAAACATTGCAAAATACGACCGCTTATCAGATGCCAGTGATTGGTCGCTGAAAGTAATAGTTTCTGCTACCGTGGTTATAGCTGCCACGCTGCAAATAGACTTAATACTTTCAACGAATTTTCTATTGCCTCATTATTTATATAATGTATACTCAGTCGTGTATTACTAAGAAAAAGTTGTATATTGGGACTTTAATAGAAACCTTAACTTATGATGAAAACTTAGAGAATAAGCCAGATATTTGGGTTCCAAGTTCGGAAATTTATTTATTTTTTTAATTACCTGACATTGCCTTAGAAACAATTTTCTGTTATCATGAAAAAGCAAAAAGGACTTAATTTAACAGTTATAACAGTATATTACTGTAAAAAAATGATGCGTATTTTGTGTCATTTTGGCAATAAATGTAAATTTTCTTCTTTTTCAGAAAATAATATTTCTCTTGAAATTATGACGACCCTAGAAAAATCCAAGAAAAAAAGATTTTGAAACGTCGAGAATTGACGAAAACTGGATAGGGCCAAGATCACACAAATCTGAAACATTCCCTCTAAATTTAATTCAATTCACATTCTACATATAAAACAAATGCGGTTATTGCTATTGAAAAATAGTTGCTTTCGCGGGAAAATTAAATTATTACGTTTTCAAATTATTTTCCATGGCGAAAAACATAAATATAAGAGGTATATACAGGGTGTTCAAAAAGTCTTAATACACCTAAATATCTCGAGTGAGAATCCAGTGGTGACGTTCAATTTGACTATGAACTTGGTCTTCAAGGTTATTTCAAGGTCAATCTTGTTTTTTTCAAATAAGAACCCCTATTTTTGGCAACGGCAATCGAAAAAGCGGGAAATTTTACGTCCAAACATGTTCTCAGGTCATGGGTCAAGGAAGACTTTGAACTTCAACTGATTGTTGTTACTTCAAAAATGACCTTGACCTTTTTGAAAAAATATTTACCGGGAGAAATATTTAGGTGTATCGAGACTTTTTGAACACCCTGTATATTAAAACATAAATATGATGACCTGATCGGTGCGAGATAGAGCAGAAATGGTCCTAAATCGGGCTATCTAGATCAGGCCAGTTTCGAAATGAAACAAGATACCCGATCGGGGCCCAAGTGCAGCGCCCAGAGATAAACCAGTCTGTACCAGGTCTGACACATTGGAATATGCAAGATTAGAAACAAAATATTATTCAAATAAATTTTTGGAGCAAGCAGTAAAAGTCGAATGATGTCAAGATTGGGTGTTAAGTTGGGGCCTAGAGAGGCCAAATTAAACATCCACAAAATGGTGTGTCCGATCTGACCGAAGACTTTGAACTTCAACTGATTGTTGTTACTTCAAAAATGACCTTGACCTTTTTGAAAAAATATTTACCGGGAGAAATATTTAGGTGTATCGAGACTTTTTGAACACCCTGTATATTAAAACATAAATATGATGACCTGATCGGTGCGAGATAGAGCAGAAATGGTCCTAAATCGGGCTATCTAGATCAGGCCAGTTTCGAAATGAAACAAGATACCCGATCGGGGCCCAAGTGCAGCGCCCAGAGATAAACCAGTCTGTACCAGGTCTGACACATTGGAATATGCAAGATTAGAAACAAAATATTTTTCAAATAAATTTTTGGAGCAAGCGGTAAAAGTCGAATGATGCAATATAACAGCCAACATTTGTGTATGATAAACTATTTATGTATTTTGTAATATATTTTTGTACTCTTAATTTCTATATTGAACGTAAATGTAATAAGTTAGTTTGAAAGACGCGGATTTTAGTTATGCACTGCGTCTTAATGTTATTTTGACAAAATCGAATACAATACAATAAGAAATTTTTATTCATACACCGAGTATATCAAATCACCTAAAAATACGTGAAAATAAATATGTGTTTGACGTCACTCTTGATCTAGTTCGTTTTCACATTCATAACAGAAAATATTACTTCGGCTTCTTTTCTTATAAATTAATAGCCTCATTTCGAGGTTACGTTTCATGTTAACATACTTTATCTTACTTACCATAGTCTTCAACACGCAACCCAGGAATATTTGGAAGTATAAGATGCCTACGCACTCGTCTTGTACTCGCTTCTGGTATTTTTTCACTTATTTTGTCACTTTTTCAATTCTTAATTTAAATATTTTTGACGCTTGACACTGTACATTCAAACTTGGAAGAGATCGAATCAACCTAGTTTAGGTTCCGAAATGAATCTACTGTCAAGATTGAGTGTTAAGTTGGGGCCTAGAGAGGCCAAATTAAACATCCACAAAATGGTGTGTCCGATCTGACCGAAGTCGAAAATAAGGCAAATATTTGGCCATTTCTGCATGGGACATTGCGGCTAAAAACGATCGACAGAGTTTTTGGATTGAGGGTTTTTTTGAACTTGGATTTTGTTAGCGTTATATGAATTTAAATGTTTTTCTTGTCATAACCTTCCGAATGATATAAAACTCTTTGGCCAAAAGCGTTAAGACAATTTTACTTTTGAACCATTGCTTATAACCTTTGAAAAATTAGTGTAGTTTAAAAATTGCAGAATCAAATTTCTCTTAAAAAAAAGCTATATTCGAGCAAACTGAAGGGGATTCGAAAGAGCAAAACTTATTGCTCGAAATGCTGCGTATATTTTTTTGATGAAAAACTATGTCGCAATGCTACGTAACCTCGAAAAAAATCAAAAACCGTAATTTTCGCACTTTTAGGTTGTGCTATTTATAAATCCAATTTGCTAGAGCGATTTACAGGTCTGATTCGAATTTAGCGAGCTAAAATCTGCGAGAAATGACTAGTCTCATCCAATGTCCAAATATCATGTCGGTCTGTGTAAATATAGCCTGGTAAACAAATTTCGAAAATTGGTTAAGACACGTGTGGACTACGCTGAACAAAATCAATTTACAACTTGGAAATGTTAAACAAACGTATAACGTATAACGTATGCTGACATATAGTCCGTACTGTCTTCGAATTAAATTCTTAAAGTCTTAGCAGGTATTGATACTAAACTCTGTCAAGAATAACGTAAATTTATCGAATAGACTTTTAGAATTATAAGGTAGAAATAAAGGCCGTGTCTAGGTCCATCCAAATTTGGTGAGCATAAACCAAATATTTTTCGGTGAGCCTAGATACTTGGATAAATAAACTATCAATATTAAAAGAGGAACAAAATAATTTGTAAATTGGCAATTAGGCTTATGTACCTAGAAAGAGCCAACTTAAGTCGATTTCTACATCAGTTTGCGCAATTTCATGTAGATGGTAAAATTTTTCTTCAGCTAACGAAAGATAACCTAATTCAAATGATAATTTTAAAACTAGGTCCACTAAAGAAGCTTTAAAAATTAATTCAAGAACAGTAAGCGATTGGATCAAGTTGAATTGAAATACTGGTAATTATGTAGCAAAGCATATTATGACAGGCACTATTATTTCAATTTTGTAACAATTACAAAATATTCTTTTATTTATGTTCTTAAAGAAGTATATAGCCTAGGAAAGAATTCGTTCTGCCGCTCCTAATCCAAAAGATTCTTTATCGATTTTTCATGATCATGCTAATGAAAAAACGGTCAACGATAATCAAAGATAGGTCTCCAATTTGGCATCAACTTCAAAATTAATTGATACAGGTTTTTCTGTAACTATAAATTAAAGGGATTAATTTTGTCACTATAAATATTTCTTTGAATCATTATTTTGAGCAACGGTATATTTTATCAGGTACAAGGCTCTGTAAGCAATGCGCTTTTGAATCATGAAGACGGATATGACGTTATAACGCAATTAAGTCTGGCAAATTCAACCCAAAAGATAGAAAATGTCTCTTGCAAGTCATAGTAGCCAATCTCATTGAATATGACGAAACGTAGTATGTACTTAATCCTTTGTTCTTTTACATTGCAGTATGATATTATAATTGTTTGTTATTTTATGTTTCATTTTCAGCTATCCTCCAGATGAGGCTCAATGGAATTTAGCTAAAAGTATAGTAGCCGAATTTCCATCTCTACGAAGTGAATATCGAGGTTATGGATGTGTGAGTAATTAATAGATATTGAATCGATTCTACTTTTTAATTACATTGAATTTTACAGGAAAATTACTATAACCTGAGAACAAAAAGCGGTTTCATAGAAGCTCGCCTGTGGAATGATAGAAAGTCATTGCCCCCTACTCCAATCAAATATCAAAGAAATATGGCCGGAATGATAAAAGTGCTAATTTTATTCATAATGTACATAAGGAATTGAAATTTTAATTGCTTATAGAGGAAGAATTTAAAAAAGCATAAAAGTACTACTAATCTCAGTCGCTGCAATGGAACCTTTTATGATATTTACATTACTTCACTTTTTTAGATTCATTTATTGCAGCATACTTTGCAAAAAATTGACAAAAGAGTGACTGCTCCTTGTCGTAGGGTAGTCACTTCCTGGTTACTACTCGCATTCCCTCGTCGAAGATTCTGCTTCCTCCCGTTCCTTCACATAATCCCATCTAGCAGGTAAAGACTTCCCTTTAGGGCACCTAGGGATATTATAAGGTAAAGATGATGGAGGCTCATTGTTACGGATGACCTTTGTTTATTAGAATTCTCCCTAGGCTGAGAGCGGAGACTTTGTAGAGAGGAATCTATCCTGAGGGGTGGCGGGTTGCCGAGTAATCACCAGGAGGTGAATACCTTCGACAATAAGTAGTCACCATGAGGTGACTACCCTACGAAAACAAGTAGTCACCACAAAGTGATTACCCTACGACAACGAGTAGTGAAATATGTTCAGAAGTAGATGTAGGTGTTAAAAGGTGGATTTGAAATATGCTCAAGAGTAGACACTGAATCACACGGTAGGCAAGGAGTAGGTCTGATTTTGAACGAATAAGCGAAGCAGCATCTCGGGGATCATGATTTCCTATCTCCTTGACTGCTTTGGCCTAGAATAAAAGTAGGAATCAGAAGATTATGTATTATAGCGTGCTACGCGCTAGTTGATAGTGATCCCATATAAGTAAAAGACGCCTTCTGGGACACTTTAAATGACACTATAAATATTTGCAAACACGGTGACAAAATAATTTTGCTCGGAGATATGAATGGATGAGTGGGCATTCAAAATCAGGATACAGGGAGAGTTGTACGTAATTTTGCGGATCAAAGGACAAACTATAACGTAGATAAATTAGTTGGCTTATGCTTAGAAAGGGATCTGCTTATTACAAATACTTGGTTAAGGCATAAAATAATCCACAAATACACCTAGGCTAAAGGAAATAGCCGCAGCATAATTGAGTTTGTTGTCGCGGATGAAAGGCTAAAAAAGCTATTTAAAGATACAAGGGTCATGAGGGGTCCTGAATGCAATACTGATAATTACCTTCTGATCTCCAACATTAACTTAGGTCGGGGATGAAGAAAAAGGAGAACCAAGAAAACAAAAAAAAAAAGGTTAATAAAAATTGAGAACCTACAGAAACCGTATGCGCGAATGGATTTCAAAATTAAGATAATTGAAAGCGTAGGTAAGGTAACTTGGGAGGCGCTTATACCAAATAAAAATAAAAAAGGCGCATGGACTATGTTTCGGGATACCATTGTTAGATGTGTGATCGAAGTGTGTGGTACAGCGTTTGTGAGAAGAATGTATGGTGATGCATGGTGGAATGATGACATTGAGGCTGCCTAAAAACAGGAGAACTTTGAAAATAGTAGGTCTTAGCGATGAGGAAATAAATCAAAATGTTAATGATTCCAGACACAAAAAGAGAATACTAAAGCGATTAATTAATGAAAGAGAAGATAAAATTAGAGCAGAAGAAGAGAAGAACACACAAACTACTTTGAAGGAAGCAAGAGACTGCTTTATAAAAAAATTAAGGGAAATAAAAGTACAGAATTTTCAACATGAGAAAGAATAAAGGGGAAATGCAATGTGAGGCAGGCGGGATTATAGACACTTTGAGAGACTATTTTCGGGAGTGTACGGAGATGAAGCTATAGGACACCACAACTGCGATGTAGAACACGATGCGTTAGAAAACTCAATTGAGAAAGTATGTTTCACTAAGGTTCGGGTTATTATCAATGTATCAAGCTGCAAATAAAAACATTTGCAGGTTGTCTTTATTCTGATTCGCTACATATAATTTACCCTTTTTTCACAATCTTGAAAACGTTTTAAACCCTTCACACTAGCATTATAGAAATTTCAAGGTTATGTCACTATACGCAATGTTCTTTCTCTCAAACCGACTTCACACTACACTGTCTCTCTTGCTCTCACCATCTCGCTGACGTTTTTTAGAGAAAAAAAGATAGAGAGAGAGAGAGAAAGGTAGTACTGTGTGAAGTTGGTTAGAGGGAAATAATTAATGCCTGCGAGGGTACATATACAAAATTTCCACGTTGATGTTTTTTTAACATGATTTATTCAATGTGCATATATATGTCGAAATATATTGGTATTTAAGATTCTTTAAATAATACAATTGGAGCGGATAGATCTTTTTAATGATAGGCTTGTAAGTAATGACGTAAAGAAACTTTCCTCAATTCTATATATTTTTAACACATGAGTATATTTTTAATAACAAGCATCTTTAGTTTTTAGGCATCTATAGGGTACATTTAGTGTGTACATCAAAGTTTCAAAAATATCCGAAAATATTTGTCTAAGTTACGATAATTTTTTTCTTAAAAATTAATTGAATGTAGAAACGAATTTGTGCTGTTTTTCATTATTATCATTAAAAATACTCATCTGAGAAAAACCCATAAAATAAATATCAATTTTCTGACTTTTAACATTTCACATTGCACTATCATAGAATAGCAGAAGAAATAAATACAGACCTTTTTCAACCTGAATTATACATTTATATAGGTCTTTTTCCAATCGTCTATAAATAAAAATAACAAATGTTGATCCTTCCTTATTCTCCCATATTATAAATTAATCTAGTCAAGAAATATTAATTCCTGTTGTATTAAGTTTGAATGCAAAAAACTCATGTTAAGAACTGCTAAAGAAGATAACAACATCCTAGAGAGCAATTTCTAAAAGCTAAAGTATATTTTTCTATCACTGGTACATATTTGAACAATTTGAAGCCTTTTTTAATAACTTAAAGACGAAAATATCGAAAGTACGTAAAAAAAGAAACTTTTTCAGTTCAATTATTTTCAGTGATGCCTAACATCATTTTGTTGTCATACTTATTGCTTTACGCAATTTATCTGTGATTTTTACACAAACAAAGTTAACCATTTTTCGACTTTAAAAGGCCTCGCACCAGTGGGTAAACTACTTATATTTCATAGAAATTTTTACTTTACTTTTACGGCTCCGACTCTTACTGAAACTTTCTCACTCGTCAAAAAAGTTCCACCTTAGGGGCCGAGTGTCACAAACCATTTTTTATCACACCATTCGATCAAAAGGGTAAACAAGTTGCGTAAAGTCCTGCTATAAAAAACCAAGAGGGACTCCAATCCAATCTAATCTCATCCCATTCAATTCCTTTCAATTCACTTTATTCCAGTTAATTACAATCCAATCCATTCTAATCCACGCCAAACTAATACAATTTACGCCAATTGTATGTAATTCACTCCATTCTATTCTGATACAATTTATTATAACCTAATCGAATCTACTTTAATCCACTCATATCCAATCCCATTTACTCCACACCATTCCATTTGAACCCACCCTACTATACTTCAATCCATTCCAAATATATTTTTACTATTCCACTCCAATCGATTTAATAAAATTCGGTCAATCTATGCCAACACACTCCAATTAATTCTAATCCAATACAATGTAAGCTAATCGATTCCAATTTAATCTTATATATTTTGTTATATTCAAATCAAATTAAATTTACTTTAATCTACTTCATCTCACCCAAATCCAATTCATTTCAGTCCAATCCACTACAATCTACTCCATTCCACCCCAATGCACTTCAGTCACTCCAATACAATCCCAGTCATTCCAAACCAATCCGCTCCAATCCACCCCCAAGTACTCTAATCCATTTTAATCCAATTCGTACAAATCCGCTGCATTCTAATTAACACAATTCATTTCGATCCAATTCAACCCATTAAATCCAATCTAATCTATGCCAATCCATTCCAAATCTCTCCAATCCGCTCAAATCCCATTTTTTTAAATCCAATATACTCCAATCCACTCCACTGCACTCACTATCGGCGAATCACATCAGTCTGAGTTACTGTACAGTACGCTAAGCTAACTCTACAGTACCCTAAGTAAACAATTTGACGGACTATACTAAAAAGTGTTATTTTAGTTATTGTTTTCAGTACCAAAAATCGCACTTATGATGGCAGTGTGATAAAAATGTTATTATTATTTATTTGGCTATCCAAGTCGGTGCACTTGAGTAGTAATGACCCTCATGAATAAAGTAATGTTGAAGAATCAAATCTACAGTTTATTGTGAAATATCTGGATAAGCAGTCCCAATTAATAATAAGTGGTTGCCTCTTTAACTTTGAAAGGTATATGCATAATCGCAGCATGTATACCGAACTAGAAGCGCGAGATTCGATCAATACGCAAGCAGCGCAAGAAGAGAATTTGCATAAAGAATCGCGGTTTACACACGCATTATTGTATGATACTTTTGAATTTTTTTCGAGTTTCCTATTGAAGATTTTGCGATTTCTTGTATAGTCAATTCATTAACCACCTCGCTTTGAATGTTCATTTTCGCCAGCTTTTCTCGGATATAAAGAGGCTTATATAATCCGCGAAAAATCGTTTCTTTATTTGTTTTTTCTACGATGCAAAGTTGTCACCATTGGACGTGGTTAAAACCAATTTGTCTTCATATGGAATGAGGTGATGGCTTTTAAATGTTCTCAAGTGAATTTGTTTACAGAAAAAAACACGTATTTTCGAATTTTAAATATCCGATGCGGATTCCTCTTTAAAAATATTTTAAGAAATCGAAGATCTTCAGGATAAAATCCAAGTACGGTTAAAGACATTGACAAAAGGAGACCTGGACCTGGTATCTAGTGGAGTCTTTGAAGAATAATTCCCTTTGGCAAGATTAAGATGCTTTTCTGTAAATTGTCCGTCAGATGAAAAATCAGAAGATCTGGAACGTGGAACACTGGGAATATGCTCGCCATTAGGCATACAATCAAACTGTAAACTTAATTTTGCAACAAGAAACAGAAGATCACATTTTTCTTCAGGCACAAATCAAAAATAATTTTGAGCTCATTAATAAATCAAACTTTCCTAACGAAGATATAAAAATTACACAGGCCGACAAACATGTGACTCCGAAGGATTTTGGTATCCTAAAACCGAATCCATTATCGAAATGTCTCCCATACGTCAGGTTTTTGAGATTCTCTTTCTAAAAACTGCTAACACCAACGCTTAGTACTCCCTTTTACCTTGAATTTGCAATTTCGCCCATCTCGAACCGAATTTTTTTCTCTGAGATATCACTCATTAACCTTTTCAGTTCCACAATCAAGAACTGGTAAAGAAAGCGATTAAAAGGTTGCGCTGCGATATCTCGGAGAAAGAAAAATCGCTTCGGGTTGATCGAAACAGGAAATGGAAGATAAAAGGGAGTAATCAATAATAGAGTTAGCAGTTTTTGAAGAGAAAAAATTTCTGATTAGATTATATTATCTCATATATGGATAACAATAGAAATTTGGATAACTGATACAGTTTTAGGATACCAATATCTTTCGGGGTCACACAGTCCGGTCCTTGGATGAAAATTTTGTCTTCCTGTATTATAAGCCCTTTAATGTATGGGACAGAATTGCTTTATAGATATTCAAACGACAAAATTTTAATATGCGTTAAAATTGCGAATTGTTTACTTAATATTAAAGACATATTATTATAATCACCAATAGAATTAATGATAATAGTCCAGGATGAGACCAGAGTATAGACAATCCTCATCCTTTCCAATTAGAAAAAAAACTGATTAATGTGTATTATTGAAGAAGCATTAAAGACATTAACCTTGTTTTTCGGAGACATTTACAATTAATAAATAGATTGTTTTTCTGGCTCAACGGCCATGAGTGCGATAAGTGAGAAAATATAATTTTTTAAATAAAAAACGAATAATTAAAATATATACGGGCTGCACGAAAGCTGGCTATCCTCGAATCTTCAGCCTTTAAAAGACTTTAAGGAAAAGTGTATCGTTGGTAATATATTAATAAAAGTACTTTTTTATTGACAAATATAATTCGTGTGTTTCCATTTGAAGCCAGATATTTTAAAAGCTTTGGGATAATGGAGTTCAAGAAGTACGATTCAAGAGCAGATGACTAAGCCTATTAACAAGTTTCACAATGTTGCCTTCATCTTGTTTCAATGATGCTGCAAGTATGACACAATCATCTTTGATCAAACAATTGAATGTTTAATTAATTTTACGCCTATATAAGCTTCTTTTGATTAGTATAATGTATGCTGCCCTAGATTATTTCATATATTCTCATAAAACAATTTGTAACTAAAGCTAAGGATGGTGGAAATTTTCACTATAAAATTATAGATTTTTTATAAATCTTCAGTATAAGCATGTTTGCCGTAAAAATGACGTTCATGATTTTTTAAAACCGATTTAAAGAAAGTTTAGTAACTGCTTGGTAACTGAAATCAGTAAACTAATCATTAAAATTTGCTGCTAAATTGACTTTAGTATGTTATCACTTTACTTTGAGATATTCCTGTAGAAATTTTCAGGCTAAAGCTGCAACTAAAGCTTATGTAGTACCCGTTTTTAAATTTGACTAAAAACGAGTGAAAATTTCTAAAACAATAAGGATATAAAGATTTAGTCTTATGCTTCAGAAAATTATGTTAAAATTTATTTATTTTCAGATACTGTCTATGTTTCTGCTTTGCATTAAAATAACCCCCAATAAACACGTAACTTGCTGGTTTTTTCGTTAAAAATATTGTGAAGGTAATATAAACGTCTTAATCAAGAAATTGCTAATAATCTATAGCTTGGATACATATGTAAAACCTGTAAAGTTGGTGACCGGCCTAAATTGTCCACACTTTGATGAAACTGCGGCAGACCTTACAGGTTTTGGATTGCATAGAAGTTGTCTTCTAAAAGAAAATTAAATGCATGTGTTAATCTATAATCTCAAATATCTTCTAAAATACTTTATCTAAGGAAAAATAGGTCAATTTTCAAGGTCAAATGGAGGTTAGACCTTTTTCCTAAATGAGAACCGTATTTTTGACTGCGGAATTGAAAAGAGCGGAAAATTTCACGCAAAAAATGACCTGTGGAAGAATGGTTTTTGTAACCTTGGAAAGGTAAAAAATGAAGGTCAAATGTCTGAGAAACGACCAGATGCCCTTTTTCTAAATTGTCTTGGTTTTTCGGGGTAAAGGAATGTTCAAGGTGCTTCACAAAAGTCGATGAAATGTTACGGTGTACATCACCTTCACCATCATGACCTTCAGATCAATTTTCAAGGTCACTTTAAGGTCAAGACGATTTTTCTTGGATTGAATTTAGTGCCCGGATGAATTTTTTGTAGACTCCAGGCTATGGATTGTTTTCACAATACTTTGTCCTTACTTTTAGCGTTACCCAGAAACAACGGCGTGGACGTAGTAAGTTCTGTTTCCTTGGGGATTCTTTCTTGTCGTGGGTTTCCCTTGCCTCTCACATTTCAAGTGCTTGATTAAGATGAGTCCCCTTGCCTCTCACGTTTCGGGTGGTTTATTAACTTCAGTCCCCCTGCCTCTCACTATTGCTATCAGTGTTACAATCATCAGTGAATGATAGATGGCTGCGCAAGCTGCCCGAATTCTTTCGATCAGATTTTCTCTTGTTGTGGGTCGCTGTGCAAAAAATACATTTTTAATATAACCCCTTAAGAAGAAATCAGGTGATGTTAGATCTGTGAAGCATGGGGCCATTCGTATGGACCTCCTGGTCCAATCTATCTCTCATTGAAATTTAAGTTCAAAAACTCACGCACGATGAGTGCAAAATGTGACGGAGCACCATCTTATTGAAGCCACATTCTTTGTCTTGTTGCAAAGTCAACGTTCTCCAATAGTCCAGGTAAATGGTTCATCAACAACTCAAAGTAAGTGTGTCTATTAACGTTTCCGTCAAAAAGTAGGGTCCAATTAAATAGGTATTTACTATTCCGCACCACCCCGTAATACTCCCTCGATTTTGATGATCCATCGGTCTGTACTAGTGAGGATGTATGTCCGACCAATAATGACAGTAATGTTACTGAGCTGTCCATCGCTGTAGAATTTACTTTCATCTGAGAAAAGTACATATCGAAAGAAACTAGGATCATTCTGTACCATTTGCATAACCCATTGACAAAAATTAATACGCGTTAAAATATGATGCGGCCTTGAGGCTTGCATTAGAGTAATGTGGTAAGCATGATTAGTTCAGATACCTTAAAATTTTGGAGACTGTTCTTTGTGGTATACCTATCTCTCCTTCAATTTGCCGTGTACTGATTTGTGGATCAGCATGAGTAGATGCTAGAACAGTTACAGCTCGTGCATCATTTTCGTTGTACTCATGATGTCGGCGTTCACGAACAAGAATTCCATTGTGAGCTCTTTCAGTCAAAGAACTTATTGTTAAATTAGTAGGATGTCTTGTGTCTGGAAACTGTTTAACAAATTGTTTCGACAAAACAAGGATCAATAAACCAGAAGAAATAAAAATTATTTTTATCTGTAAATGATATAATGTGTGACACATTTTCTAAAATGACATTATTGCATTTGCCTCAACCACCCTCGAACATTGTTGCACGCTGCCCCGTATAGGGGTCAGGTTGGGATACTTAATTTTCATGTTACGGTTTTGACTTCCATTAATACAAATCAATACCTTTCTATCCCTTAAAACACTTAAAACCTTTAAAAAACTTAAAGCAAACCTTAAAACACTTCCAACAATATTTTTAAATCCATTAAAATACCGTGAATTTCATTGAATCATCATTCTGTGAAATTCCATGACATCCTATGAAATCCGTTTCAATCATTTTAGATTCATGAGAATACCTTATAATGTCTTAAAACTAATGAAAGCCTCTAAAATCCCCCTTAGATTAATTTAAAATCGTTGAAGCCCATAACATGGATTTGAAAACACTTAAAATCTTCTCAATTTTGTGAAATCTTCATAATTTCAGAACATCTGGTGCAATATTTCTGAAATTGTTTTGAAATGCGGGAATCATAGCCGAATTGTTTCATATAATAGCAATTTCTATGACAATATTTCAAATCCATGAAAGTACTTTGCAAACTCGTGAAGCATGAGAAAATTTTGTTCAGAAAATTAAAATAGCCAGTAATATTTTAAATCCCAGGAAATCTCTTAAAGTCCTAGAACAACTTTTGAATTTATAATAAAATCTTAAATATTCTTTGAAATTATTTGTTCTGTGTGTTCTGTGTTGCAAACACTCAAAATGTTTATTATCTTAACATCATGAAAGAAGAAATCTAATATTAATTACATGAACATTATTATTTATCTGATAGAAGAATGTTTTTTTTTCTCTGCGTAATTTCTAACCTGTTAGATCGAACATATGACAGGATTGTGTATTTTGGGTTTTCAAAGCTATGAATTCGACATTTTAGTAGACTGAATATAAATTTTCTATGTAAAAACATAATTTATAAGGAAATTTGTTACAAAATTTGTTTTCTTAACACTGAGTCTTATCAAATGTAAATATCTTAGAAGGACAACCTCAGCGGCTTTTATCTAAGAGATAACGAACATAGTGTCATTTATATAATCTAATAAAGAACTAGAGTATGTATTAGTTATATTGCTAATTAACATAAACACGCCTTTACGGCAAGATTTAGTATTAGGAAAAGATGTAATTAATTCGCCAAATTCACTTATAGAATAGATATGTGTTTCAGGAAAAAATATAACTAATCTTTATGCCTATCCACCAACAAGTGGTCGGCAAACAGTGTTAATCACCGAACATTCTTTGCACTCCATGAAAACATGATAGCAATCATTGAAATCCTATGAAATTATATGAAATCTAATGATATTTCTTGAAATATCTCTAAATATTTGAGTTCCTATGAATTTCATTAGGACCCCGATAAACTTATTACCATACATTATTGAGAGTCGAGTTTTTCAAAGAAATTTGGTTTTGGATCTCAGTTTACTTTTGAACGCAAAAGCTTACGATTACATTATAACATTCTAATTTTTTAACCTTAAGATTTTAAAAGGAAAAAACTTAAGCTTTCTCATAAGCTTTCTCAGACAAGAAAAAAGAACCCTGACTTAGTTTTAATTTAAAAGAGTTCTGATTCTTTGAATGCTTTGATGTTGTGATCAGGTATTCAATATTTAAACTGAAAATTTTTTTAAGCATGAAATTTTTATTCTTTAAGTGATATGACCTAAAGTTTTTTTACTTTTACTTAACACGCAAGACCGTGAAATGACTTCATTGCCTCGGTATGCATGCTGTTTTATGTTATATTTTCCACATTCACATAATGCTAATACTTTTCATCATCAGTTACAAGAATATAAAAATTCAAATTTTACTGCGAAACTATGGGTGCTATAAAAAACGGTTGAAGTCGATTTTACAGTTTAGCTATTTATTTGTATTTTTGATTTTCATATTAAATTTTTCACGTTCCAAACAAAAAAAATTAACTTTAGAAAAACGATTAAAGGTGCTTTTTTAGAACATACTAAAAGTATTATTATTATTATTATTATTATTATTATTATTAATATTATTATTATTATCAGGCAGGGTCCACTAAAGACGCCAAAGCACTACGTTAAAACCTTTTTTACTATGCCCACTACATTAAACGACGCCCACTAAAGAGGACTTAACCATAAAGGTGTAAATCGCTCCATATGATATGTCATCAAATTCCTCTGGAGTTACAAAATAATCCCCAAGGTATCTTTCCCGGAGTATCGTAAGTGCATCGCGTTCGCAGAGCACATGATGCGCAGTTTCCTCCGAATAGCCACAATTACGACATTTGGGCTCAACCTGTAACCCAATAGTGTGTAAATGTTTAT
>JAAAKG020110271.1:0-10976 GCA_010014905.2 Druon quercuslanigerum
TTTAGTTAATGCAAAAGAAACTTTTTTTTATTGTAGAAAGCGAGGGGCGAGGGTGGGGGATCCCCCCCCCCCCCCTGAGAGTACAAATATTTTAGCAATTACCGACAAAAATTTCCTTTTTTTTTTTTAGAATTTCAAGACAATATTTCTACGCCCCCCCCCCCCCCCTAGGTAGCTGGCTGGATCCGCCCCTGCGTCTGCCACGGCGTCGTTAGCAGCAGTATGGCAAAGTATGAGTGAATTCGAACTATAATCGAGAAACCAGATTTAAAAGAAAACACAAAAAAAGCAGAAGTCAACATTTGTTGCAGGTAAGACCTGGAACGGTTTAAAATTAAACATATTTCGGTGAAAGTTTTACCCAGGTTAGGAGAATAATTGTGATCTCGTCTATTAACAACGATTGATAGCGCTGACGTCATAATTCTCGCTAGATTTTGAATAAAAATGGAGCGATTATAAAGTGAAAGATTATCCAGACAAGGTTAAAAAGCGGAAATTATCTTCGATTCAAGTAAAGTTTATCTGGCAAGGTTAATTTTTGTTGCTGTCGATCTTTCACCTAGAATCGATGTAAACTTTATCTTTTGTTTTTTCTATGATAGACCGAGTTCTTAGATTTACCATACAAATGTACAATAAATGTATTTTAAAATTGCAAATATTTTTAACAGTGCAGCTACTTTGGATAAACATGCTTAAAGTTAAAGAATTTTCAAAAGTTTTTGAGACAACTTTTTTCAAGATTTGAAAGTTATATGTAAGCCTTTTTATAGTACACAAAAATAAATTTTTCCCCATGAATTTTGTTGTTAAAAAATTCAACATTTCAAGCCCAACAACGCACGATATGAAAAATAGTCAATAAAAGAAATGTTAACTTTTGAACGCCCTACAAGATTATTAGAACAACGTTTTGAATTTTCTTGAAAAATCGAATGTTCACATTTTGATCGCATTTTGATCGCACAAAATTAATCTTTTTATAGGACACGTAGCATTTGTTTTATTCTTAAAATCGAGATTAAAAATTAAAAAAATACATTTTTTAAGAAAACGACATAAGCTGCGAAAAAATTATAAGACAAATGTTGTTCAACGAAAAGAGAGCTACGAATTTGTTGTGGTTCATTTTTTCATAAAAGGTATAACAAAATTGTATGGACGAAAGCTGTTTAGCCAAAAAGAATCTTCAAATTTCGTATTTATAATTTTTAGATAAAACAATTAGATTTCCTTTTGATGGTAAGAAACAAGATTAAAAGTAAAAAATTCAATATTTGGAAAGGCAACTCAAGAGACAAAAAAGAATGCAAAGACAAAAGTCGTTCAGCCAGGAAAGATCTACAAATTTGTTCTAAACTCTGCTTATAAAAATATATTATAAATAAAAATGACATTCTTTGTGAAAATACATAAGCCGCAATAAAATTTAAATTAACACAAATTTTCACTTAAGTTATATCTACGAAGTTGTTCTAAATCACTTAAGGCTAGGATGCGTATTTTTATTTTAAAACATAACAAAATAATATTAAAAATATACAAATTGAGTTTATAGAAAAACTCAACAAATTGCAATAAAATTTTTGATAACAACGTTTTTTTCTTATAGGATGTGCATTTTCTTTCAATCATAAATACCAATCCATATTATTAATTTTTAATAATATAAATTGATTGAAATCATAAATTTGGCTGGGTATCCGAGACTAAAATTTAATACAAAATAAGAAACAAATATTAGAGTATTCATGATAATTACAATTTACAATTTATTTTTAAAACGTGATAAGAATGTGTTCGTTAAAGCCGAAGGAGCTTTAACAAAAGAGAATTCACAATCAATAAATGGTAGTTGTTGATGCTTTGGTCTTTCATTTGAAAAAGTCTGTGTGCAAATGTGGAGGAGATACTAAGACCCAAAAAGCGCAAGAAACAACAGTCGCGCGTTAGGCGCACTCCAACTTGCACGAGAAGGGAGCCGCGCGTGATGGGAATGTGCTTGCGCAGTAGGTAGATTTTTTAAAAACAATTTTTTAAAACATATTTTTTAATTATCAGATTTATCTAAGTTTAGTGGAATTAACATTTCTTATAGTTTATTTCCTTAAACTTTGGGAAACGATTTGTTGAATGTGTAAATCTGTTCTGAGAGCATAATTAATTATGTGTGAATGTATAAACATTTCCTTGAATACTTCTTCCTTTTTTAATTGAAACACGGTTTAGGATTTTTAAGCAGGGGTATTATACACCTTATTCAAATTTTTTGATTTTATTCAGTTGCTTAATTACTGATTTCAGCCTTGATGATTTTAGCTGCATTATTCGTTGCAAGACCTCTATATTTACGAAAACTAGAAGGCTGACACAGTTAGTCTCGATAACTTTAAGTATAAATGCTTCTGTTAAAAACATTTAATGACTAATAACCTTATTTCTGTGCTAATTATGTTTTATATGTTATTACTTATGCATTAGAGACACACGGAAATATGGGTGACCCACCACCTATAGAACCCCTTGTTCTATGTGATAAAGCAAAGACCTTGTGTGGAGCTTAGTTTGGGTACAATAAAGCTTTAAAGTTGGGTTTAAACAACCAATGAGACGGGGGGCTGGTCAGTCAAAGTTCAGGTGACTCCCGGACTTACAGAAGACCCTGTGGCAGTCAGTAGGTATCTCTGAATTCTATTGCGTATTTCCGTGGTTAGACCCAGTTAGCGTAAGGGTCGGTTCCGCCAAACTGGATTAAATATTGGGCTAACTGACGCAATGGGTTAAAGTTAACGCCATAGTTAAGCTTCGATTACCCTGTTGCGCCTTCCACCACATTTTTGGATGGCGCGGTTGGCTAACCAATAGCCGTTTCGAAATAACTCCCATTTTACTTCAAATCATTCGCGTTATTGGCTACCCGTCGGTCAAGTGAAAAGCTCTGTCGGGAAGATTAGTAACTCTGTCTGAAACACTGGGGAGATATGTTTCAACTACCGCGTGATAAACTTTTCGAAGGAGCCTCGTGGGAAGTCACAAGAAATCTGCACTTAGTCCGAGGGAGGTCTCTACGAAATCTTCCTTTTTCCGGTGGCAGTCATTGTAAGTCTGACTTCCTTATTTCTGAGAATCCAGGCCCTCACAATAAAAAGCGATCTTTAGCAAACACTTGCAGACGCTGACCTTTCATCGTTTGTTTCGAATTGCGAAGTGCAAACCACAAAAATTTGGATAAATTTTTATTCCTTCTTTCTGACATTTATTACAAGGTTAAACAATTAAAAACTTATCTCTCAGAATTTTTATTACACAACCTGTAACAAAATTAACAAAAACATGAACAATCGTGAAATTCAGCAAATATGCTTGTTTCACAATTTGTAAGCAAGCCTAACAACAGATAAAACGTACATTAATAAAAAAAATAACCTTTTTTGGTTCCTAACAGAATGTCTGTAATCTAACTTTTAACAAATCTAACAAAAATCTAGGCACACGTGAAACCAGAAAACTTTATTTCTTGAAACTTTGTTACTTAAACATTGATAACAAGACTTATTTTCTAACAGATAACCTGGATAACAATATACAACCATATCGCACGCCAAATGCGCGCATCTTATGAGGATTTATCGTCATGAAGTGACTGCATTATGCGACGCATTTGAGGCCGCATGTGCGACGCATATCGCACGCACGTGATGTTTGCACGTGCATATGATTATCATGCGGTTTAAGGGTTATGCTTGAAAGTGAATAATTAAACTACGATAAATAATTGAAAATTAATTATAAGTATTAAGAAATATTATTTTATCAATTTGACAATATTTCATAATCGCTTGTCAGTTAAGATTAAAATTACATTCGTCGTGCATATGTGCTCCTCTCTTAACCTCAAAACTTATGGCGACCGCAAATATGTCCAAAAAGATCAATCTACATAAAAAAGAACAATATTTGTAAAAAGCATGTTGTGTATTTTACGAGTGAACTTGTTTTTTTCAGTTCATGAGGTCAACAATAGGTACAAACTATAATTAATCAGTTAATTGCACTGTCCTAACCTACAGAAAATTGAAATCAATCACTATTCACAAATACTCGATATTGACCGAATCGATATTTCAAACATGGAATACGTGCCGCGAAATACAAATTTGCAATTTCGATTTTGTATCTTTAATTCTTTATAAATACATCACACTGTTATATCAAATATTAGATTTCCAAAAGTTTTAAATGGCAATTAAAACTAAATATGTTAAATAAATAAGTGTTCAAGTTTTTTCATTTTTTTAAAGCAAATTTTTTAAAAGCAAAAGGTGTTCCAATATGAATAAGGGCTATGGAAACTTATAAAATACAAAACAAAAAAGCTTATTTACTTTTAAAGTTTAAAAATAGCTAAAATCATTATCAAGCGTAAAAAATCAATCAATTTTTAAAATAATTTACCCTAGCCCTCATAATTTTAGAAAAAAATTTTCTCACTAAACTAAATGTTAATACTGGATTAATAAAATGAGAAAAGGACAATTTTTTTATAAAACTTTTTGCTTTTCAATTGTACATTAAATGTTTATGGAATGGTTATAGCTTTAGAAACCAAAACAGTTGAATTCAACTTTTTAATAATTGAAACAAACTT
The DNA here is from genome assembly GCA_010014905.2 of Druon quercuslanigerum. Taxonomy (NCBI): domain Eukaryota; kingdom Metazoa; phylum Arthropoda; class Insecta; order Hymenoptera; family Cynipidae; genus Druon; species Druon quercuslanigerum. The sequence goes on from JAAAKG020110271.1 coordinate 4,652, forward strand.
TAGGGCATATAATTAATAATTAGCGGGTCTCTGCTGTGGATTTATATATTCAATAATTTTTGAAGAAAAAAATCATTTTCAAAATGTTGTTTTCAGCCATTAAGAACGGGAAAGAGAAGTAAGCGTGGTGTAAGTCTGGTGATTGAGAAAGGTAGGTGTGATAGCGTGAGTGAGAGTGAAGCGTTTGGATAAAAGGGTGATTGGGGTGACAAAATTAAAGATAAAGGTTGATTTTAGGGTTAGATTAGACTTTGCGCTGTGAAAATGTAGGCAAGGAAGAAGGCACGTGTTCAAGGTCTCACTTAGCAGATAAGGATAAGAAGAAATACGCCGGAAGGAAAGAAGGGTGAGAGGAACTTGCTGATAAAGATTCAAGCAGAGAGAATATTATGAAAATAGGAAAAGGGAGATAAATACAATAGAAGAGAGAGTGAGTAAGTTAGAAGTGAGCGTTGAGCGAAAAGGGATTGAGTTAGTATCGAGCCAGGATACAACAGAAGATATAATAGACTTGCGAACATAATATAAAAGATTGCGTGCTTTGTTGAGACAAGTCGAAAGTCAAATAGAAGAGGAACAAAGAGCAAAGGGGAAGAAGAATATAATGATCAAGGGTCTGAAAATGAATAGTGAAACGGGAAAGGAAGAGATTAAGAAGCTGATGAAAGATATAGGAGCACAAACCAGGATAGAAGGGGTAAAGAGAGTAGGGAGAATGATGTAAGGGAGGGATGGCATATTTTTGGTGACATTAGGGTGTAAGGAGGAGAGATTTGAAGGTATAGGCAAAAAGAAGTTGTTGAAGGGAAGAACAAAGAGAATAGAAGATGATCTGACCTGACAGGGAAGGAGAAGAAAATGGTTGATTGAGCGGATAGCATGGGCGGAAAGAAGGAAGGGTAGCAAAATAATAATAGGGAAAGGTGGAATTTGTGTAAACGGAGAGACGTGGATATGGGGTCAAGAAGTAGTAGAATTGAGAACTTGTCAAACAAGGTAAGGAAAAGAGAAGGATAAAGAACAGGCAAATAAGAAGGAAGGCAATGCGTCGTGGTTTACAAAATAAAAAAACGGCGAAAGATGAGGACGGGAGGAGTATTTTTGCCTAGGTTTTTTGTTTGATTCAGGCGGGGAAAACGAGCTTCAGGTAAGGAAAATAATATAATGTGTGACTAAAGTAATGGGTCAAGTATGGGGTATAGGAAAGAGAAGGTTCAAGGACCATTAGAGAATGAGGGTCTGGTTGTTTCATGCGTTGGTGTGGGCGGCTTTGTGTTATGGAGTGGAGATCTGGGGATGGAAGGAACATAGAAAAATAGAGAGTATGCATGAGCGATTTCTGAGATAGGTAATGGGGGTTATTCGCAGTTGCCCAGGATACATGTTAAGGGAAGAATTAGGGAGGAAAAAAGGGTTACTAGACAATTCAAAAGAGGCTGGAGGTTTGAAGAGAAGCTAAACAAGGGAGAGGGGAATAGAATAGTACAAATATGCTTGGACGAAGTTCGGAAGAAGGAGACGAGAGGCAATTCGGAAATTTGAAATGGAAGTTAGAAAGTAAAAAAATGAGGAGGGTTTGTGATATACGAGAAAGGTTTATGGAGTCGCAGGACATAGAGTCAGAGCGATTAGTAAGACAAGGAGAAAAGAGATGGACTAGGATTATAGATTCGAGGTACAATAGATGGTATATGATGGTGAAACTGTTGACGAAACCAGAATATCTGTAAAAAATAAAAAAAGAAAGACAAATGGTCTAGGGTGGTATGGTTTAGAATGGGAGAAGGAGTGAGAGCATGCAGATACTGGATGGATGAAAGGAAGAATTTATGTAGAGTATGTGGATACGAAATGGAGTCATAGGCACATGTATTATAGAGATATTGTGTAAGATGGATTTTATATGGTAACCGACAGAGAGTAATGTGGATAAAAAAATTGGAAGAAGTAAGGGAAAGCAAGGTAACAGGGCAAAGCCAAACGGGTAATCCTGAAAAAGGAAAGTAAAAAGTAAGAGTTGATTTGAAAATCGTAGAAAATGTTTGTTTTTTATAGTAAGAGGAAACGGAAGCATTGGAAAATTATTAGTATTATTTTTAATGTTAATACTGTTTAATTTTATTATTAAATAAGGCGAAAAATTAAAATAAAGCAGTAGATAAGTTAGAGCAAGGACGGAATGTAAAAATACATATGTACAGAGAGTGGAGGCTCTCAAACCCGTTCAAGGGAAAGATTAAAATACATACATACATACATGCATACATACATGCATACATACATACATACATGCATACATACATATATGCATACACACATATATACATACAACTATTTGAAATATCAAAAACTGTATTTAAAAAAAATAAGAAAATAGGGCTACTTTAGAATTGGTAACTTTTTATAATATTTCGTGAAAACATTGAAGAATAAGCATAAAGGTTTCATCGAAAGCAAATTATAATTGCTACCTCAAAATGTAGGATTCTATGTTAAAGTTCACATTAAAAGTTCACGAAGTAATCGCAATGATTTTTTTGCAACAGTAAAAAGTTTAAAAAAATATAAGACATATAACGCCTGTTGACTGCTACTTATAGATATGCTTTTGATGTGTAGCAGTCAGGAGAAGTTATAGATCTTATATTTTTTTTAACTTTTTACCGTTGCAAAAAAAAACTATTGCGATTACTCAGTGACCTTCTATGGGAATTTTAACGTATAATCTGAATTTCACCAATTGAAAGGTTGACCTTGCTGTTTTTTTTTAGTTTTTGTTGCATGATACGGAAGGGATACTATGTGGATACTATGAGGATACAATTAGGATACTATGTAGAGAATAGGCAACGCAAGAATATTATGATAAATTAAAATCGAATTAAATGCGTTCTTTTAGCGTTTAATTAAGTTAATTGAGTAGAAATAAGAGATTATGTTACAAATATATGCCTACATATGAATATGGTAACGTTTTCAAGTCCTTTTTACTCATTTTTAATTTATAAATAAACATTTGCTTAAAAAGTTGCAAATAGAAAAATTGCAAATCCTAGTGAAAATTGTTTTTTGAATTTTTTTATGAAGATTAATAAAAATACCTGTTCTGACAACGAAAATTAGCCGAAGAAAACACCAAACTTTTTGAATCCCCGGAAGTCACCCGTGTGTATATTCATACTGAAATTCTCCTATATTTATCAGTGTTATTTCACTAAAAATCCAATTTTTACTAAGGATAATCAGTAAAATGCAGTCAGTGAAAGAGATTGTACTGACTTCGCCAGTATAAATTGTACTAAAGTGATGAAATTCACTAAACGGATCCACTTGTATCTGCTTCCACAGTAGAATCTTACTGATTAAAACGTAGCGAGCAAAGTTCAATACTCACTGAATGATTGGAGTGCTCTTCGTTACACTTTAAATTTTGATAACAAAGCTGTCTTTAAATTATATCTTAAAATTTTCATTGAACCTTTTTCTCTGACAAGACACACACATGAGAATGTGTTCGTTCAATTGGAAGAAGCTTTAGCAAAAGATTCACAATCACTTAATTTCAGTTGTCGATGCTAACATATCTTTAACTACAATGACCGAGCGTGTATACAAGTATTTTTAATGAAATACATCAAGTTTATCGTAGGGAATAATCCAACAAATTACTCAGAAATAACGCCGGGTTATCATATTTAGTAACTCAATAACCATAGATGATTGTTTAAACAAAAATAATTAAGAAATTCATTACTTAAATGCTTTGGGACGTACAAACTTACTTCTTCCAACGTAATCAAATGTTAATAAATATTTTGTACACTTTTAAGGGCATTCAAGTTATTTACTTCTATGTTATAAAAGGTGTTGTTTTATCTTAATTCTTCTTAGCACATTTTCAATTAATAAGTTTTGGTGTATTTCTCGAATTCCTGATTTTTTGCTACAAGTTACTTAACAGAAACTCTGAGAGAAACCGAAAATATAAACCTTTTTGTTATCAAAGGTGTTGCCTTATATTGGGCTTACTTACAAATCGCCTAGAGGGATAAGAATGTAAAAATGCCCCCACACCTAGCAAGCCTATGTTGGCACCATATATTCGCATCTATGTGAATATACATAAAATTCTGCAAATTTCAACCTTAAAATTTCATTTTTTGGGAGATATAGAGGGAGGGGGGGTAAAAAGGGGGGTTTTCTCGAAAACGGCTGAATCGATTTTGACGAACAAAATATATGTTGCGTTAACCAAAAAGATTACTTTTTAGGAAAAAGTTGGGATTTTTTGCATAAAAAATAGGGGTAAAAAAATGCTTGCAAATTTTGAAAATATTTTTTGTGTTAAGATTTTTTTACTAGGTTTGTTGAATGTTAGGTAACAGAAATTCTATAAAGAACCGAAAGGAGTAACTTTTTGGTTAGTAAAGGTTTTATCTATTAGTTAAGCTTGCCTGCAAATGTATAAGAGAGCAAGTTTGCAAGAAGGATCTCAAAAGTTATAAAAGTGTTTGAGTTTTAAACTTTGCGTTTTAAAATATACAATAGAAGGCCGGCAACTCGACAATAAATTACCGAATACGGATTCTGATGTGTGTCGTATAGAATCACAAACCATATCAGCGTTTGAAACACTTACAAGTGATCGCTAAAGTTCGCTTCTCATTGGTTGATTAGGCCCAACTCTACGCTTAATTGCGCCCAAATTAAGCGTTTCCCCAGTTTTTGCTTTCGGGCTTTTATGTTTATTTCGTTCTGCACTATCAAATAGTAAAAGAGGTTGTATAGGCAGTGGAACAACCGGTATAGATCGAATTAGATCTAACACGTCCTTTTTCCACCAACAATTTAAATTACAGTACTTACCAAATAAGTAATAAAATATTTATAGTAATCCCGAAGCATTTTAAACTTTTTTCCTTCTGTTAAAACTTGCACTAAGTTTGTAGGGCTCAAATCTAGTAGAAGGTTCCAGTCAGTTGAATTCGCAATTTCTTTTAACAATGGTAGATAATCCTTTCCTCTTTCTAGTCGACGAATTGTAATTGGAGAATCTTGTGGACCGTGCATTTGAAGAACGTCTTGAATGCGAGTCAAGCCCTCATCTGAATCGTAAATAACAGTAAAGGATTTCCAACTTAATGATTTTAAAACAGCAGCAATAGCCTGGAAATAAATAAAAAAGTACTAATTAAACTCACTTATCGTAATATTGCTTCTTCTTCACGACAAGAATAAAATGTGGTACGATTGTATAAGATTCTTAACAAACGAAATTATTACATTATGGTTCGTAGAACTGCTGGCCCACGCAGTTTTTATTAGCGCGCACACAATGTCAACAATGCCTCACCACAAGTAGGGGAGCAACAAAAGCGGACAGTACCTGCAGTGTTTACGTTGGGAGGCACATATTTAGGCCACCCCCGTAACTGTTGTTATATTGGAACTATGGTCTGTTTGGTTGTATTGCTAAAGCGGCAGATAAAGAGAGTTAGAGAACTTGACGAAAAAAGAAGGAATAGAGTTTTAATAATCTACTAATATAATTTTCAATTGTCTGTTGCAAACCACATAAATAATCCAGATCAATTTTAGAGGCCCACACTGCTGATTTGCAAGCTTGCAAATCGTGTTGCTTCCAATTATAGAAACTAGAAACGACCAACTTGAGGAGAAAGAAACATTTCGAAATCGGTCAGCACGTTGTTTTTTTTTTATATCATGAGTGTATCTTTTTAAGACGTTGTGGCTATTTATCCCACTAGCGAGAGAAATAGTATGGATATCTTATCTCTCCCGTTAGTGGTATAAATAGAGGTGGCATTTTTCTATGATTATTTAGCTTGCTAGGGAGATGGGGGAATAGTGTTGTTATCTTATTTAGACAGCTAGTTGTATAAATAGTGACGATATTTTATTCAAACCGATAGAGGGATGGAAAACAGAATTATTTATTTAACGCAATAATTTTATTTAGACCGTGTCCATCAGGGACTTGAAATGATGATAGTATTAAATGATATTGAATTGATTGTCATTGATTGTTGTATTACCCTTATTTCTTAGCTGACAGGTGAATGGTGGCGTCAGGTGGTAAGCAGCGTAATTATGTTTCGGCGGGAAATTCAATATAATTTATCGGTGAAAATACTCTGCCTAGGGATCGCGAGACCTTGTAGCTGGTAGGAGGGCTTACGGGTCTTATCAGACTATAGATATGGGATAGGTGAATACGAGAGGATGCATCGTGAAGTGTAGCTACTCTGGGGATCTGGCGGTCTCTATTCGGTGAGATATAAACCAAGGAGGGGTGCTTAAGGGG
>JAAAKG020110282.1:0-15491 GCA_010014905.2 Druon quercuslanigerum
ATGGAAATACTATTTCCATAATGTAAAATATATGCTAAAATATCCAGTACAAAATAAGATAATTAAGAGTAGAAGATGATAGTTATTTTGCATACCACTAGTTCCGGTGTATTGAAGGTGTTGAGAAAGGATATGGACTCTGAGAAAGAGTGAATCTGGCAGGTTAGAACCAAACACAAAGTTCCGAACACAGTAATGCACTCGACGTTCTTGCGAAGAGGGTAGGACTAGTTCTACGAAAATGAGAGTGGGGGGGGGTATTGAGCTTTCACTTACACTTTTAGTTCCCAGAACTTCATGCTCGATTGAATTTGTCTACATAAATTATTACCGACTTGAAGCTTATCCAATTACTTGTTCTTCCATGACACTAAAAACCCATTTGTTCTGCATCATCTCCCAGCGACTAATTGCCAAAAATAATAAATTTGTTTAAAAATAAATAAAATGCAGTTTGGAATATGAAGTAATGTCGCTTCGATGGGAAAATTGAGGGCTGTCATGGAAAATGTGCGTTTTTTATCGGCATAGAGAGGCTTTCCCCCTATAAGTCTATTTATTGTTTATCATGATTAGCGACGAGCGATGCATCAATTAAGCCAGTATACGTGGCTGGGCGTGTAGATACTCGCGGACTAGAATACATGGATGTATGTATACATACACCAACACCGGATATCAGACGTTGGCTAAAAGCTAAAAGCTTTCCCATATTTCATTAGTTTCTCGCCGCCTGCCAGCCACGCTCTGCTGCCCGTTGCAGCGGCAAGGCTGAGTCCTCACGACGACTATATCCGGGCTTTATTCGACTGTATTGTATCTGTAAACCACCCACTTTGCTATTTTTCAAATCCTGATTTGCAAAAATTACTCCTTTAAACGAGGAACTTCAAAATCGACAAAATTAAAAAGCCAAATTGCGCTCTATCAAGAATTGGCTAACTCAGACAGGCCTGCACTACTTAAATTTTTTTCTCTGATACAAATTGACTCATGCTACTTCACACACTGTATATTTTCCCTTAAACTGGTGTTACTACTCGAGAACACTTGATTTTGACTTAAAATTAAGTAAACTACCGGAAACCTCATGTAGCAGAATCAAATTACTCATTTTAATTGGAACCCCTTTCCATAACTAAGCTTTTACTGACTGAAAATGAATTATATCACTTGACTCCTCTCATGTGTCAAATTAATCGATATCTACTACTTGATACCTCTTCTTTGGGATGATATAAAATTATTATACTACTTGATAATCTTTATATTTGATTTTTGTAGCCATCTGATATCATAAAAGCGTAAGAGGTATTTTTTGTGAAAAATGTTGAAATGAGCCAAATTTTTTCTTAGCATTTTGTTAAATCTACTTTATTTTTGGGAAAAATGACAAAAAGATAGTTTGGTCCGCATAGAACCCAAAGAGTGTTTTCCTTATGGAAATAAAAATTTCTAAAAAAATGAGCAAAAAAAAGTAATTTTTTTTAGAAAAAGGCCATCATTTTGTTAATTTTTAAATTTTTCTAGTGGATTTCGAAAACAAATAATAATAGACCTTATCGGAGTCAATAAATAAAAATGTTATATCCTAATTAAGTCTAAACTTATAAAGGTTTTAAAAAAGGTCTATTTGTACACAGCCCTAAAATTTTAAGTACGCACAACTCTGCGGAAATGACTTTTTTCTCAAAACTGTAACACAAGTCACATCTAATTTCCTTTGATATATAAAATATTTAAAAAGAAAACCATTATGTAACTTGAAGTTGTACTGCCTGCCTGATTTGAAATAGATTTGGCCTACTTGACACTTATTTGGGCTGGCTCTAAATTACCCTTACTAGTTGACATCCCGCATGTGTGCCTATTTAGGGTTCCATAGCCCTCGGCAGAAAACCTTATGGTTGTGGTCGTAAGGTTCGTCTGTTGTACCTTTTCCGTAGGAGAAGAGTAAAAGAAGGGAGGAGTATGGTAGGTGGGGGAGAGGAGATAATAGAGAGATGATGGAATGAAAGAAGTGACTGTAGGAGAAATAGAGAGAGAAGTAAGATCGGAGAAGTTAGTGGATGGAGCAAGGAGTGGTAGTAAAGAAGGGGAAGTTAGGGGAAGTGGACAAGTAGGGTATAAGAAGAAGAGGAGGATAGGGAATGATAAGATAGGATAGAATAGGTTTGGACGGGATAGAAGAAGAAAGGACAGACTGTACGAAGTACTATTTAAGTACTATTTAAAGTTCAGCAGCTATTTCATAATGATAATTTATATTTTGAAAAAATAATAAGAAGTAAAATTTAAGTCACTTGCTTAAAAACAGTTGATAAAACCAATTCAAATGATTCTCTAGCACCCTAATATGTGATAGAAAAACATTGTGCTTAACGAGAACAACTTTACGCGATTGAAATCACAATACACGATATCTGGTTCCTCGCTAAGGGTGTCTGAATCCTCTTCTTTGCTCCTTTCTCTCATTTTCTCTTTGCCTTTCTCTCTCCTCCGTTTGTTCTCTGATTCCTGTGGAATCCCTAGTTAAGAGTCGCGAGTCAGGGGTAAGGTAAGGAATGGACTGATGGTGAATGTGGGGGCCAATTAGGAGCTCACAACCCCTCGACACCCCCTGAAGAAACCTCCAAACCACCCCTCGGACCCGCAGTGTAGATTGGATTGGTTTAGATTGATGTCCAGTGGCGTCAACTCCTATATTGAAAATAAACCTGTATTATTTTTATCAGTTATAAAATTATGATCGAGGGAGTCTATAGCACATCATTTTTTTAAATAGATATTTTATTTTTAATATAATTACAAAAAATGACATACAAATCAAGAAAACTGTAGAACAGAGTCCAGATTTTTGCAGAGAATATTTCTAAGTAACGTATAGAATTCCTGAAAATGAAACCAAGAATCCTAAGAAAAAATTTCAACAATCAGCTTAAAATATTCCTATCTTAATTTGAAAAAAGATCTTCTTCAAACAAAAGTTTCCTAAAAAAGGAAAAAAATTGCGTAGAAAAATAAATAAAGAGGAAAGAAAATGATTCTAAAATTTTTTCAGAAATTTGTAATTCAACAAATGTAACGTTATGTTTTTTAATCAGATCACAGTTACACATGGTCCTGAGGCCTTCAGAAAGGTTAAATTATGGTATTATCATTTGTCTTAACTTGATAAGGGGACTGTATGAGTACAGAAACGTTGGGGAATAGAATGTACAGATGTTTTTTTTTTATTGTAAATTGATAATCATAACTATCAAGAAGACAAAAGAAGTTTTAAAAAAGAGAAGGAAGGGGATTTGGTTGGCGGCATTCTCATTTTTTATTCCTCTTTTTTATTTTTGTCAAAAAAATGTTTTCTTTTTTAGCAAATCTTTTTTTAAAGGGGACCTTTTTTTAAACTACAATAGGAACAACTTTTTGTGGTTGTCCAAATTTGGTCGCTGGATTCTTAGCTTTATTTTCAGGAATTCAAATAAAAATGTTTCCATCCTTCTAATATTATTCTATTGGCATAACTTTAATTATAGAGATAACACCTAATATTATATCTATATTCCTAGTATCATTATAGATTAGGATATCTTTAGTACTAGTAGTAACATCTGCTACTATTGAAATTAATTTCAATTTTTGTACTAACTTATTTCTGTTATTTTAGAATCTTCTACCTTTTTAAATGATTTAGTCAATGTAAGATTTATAAAAAAGCTTAACGAATACCTAATCAACCCACTCAATCAAATTCAAATTTTGCTTTAGCTTGAAAGGATTCTAGACGATCAGATATCACTCATTTTGAAGCAATGCCAAAGGTTCTGCGGTTCGTTTCGTTAATGACTTTTGCCTTTGACATAGATCCAAACCTACGATTCTAAAACTCAGTAATCAGAATCGGATTTAAACTCATAAATGCTTTTTCATCGTATAAAGTGAATCATTAAAATGAAGAAAATTTATAAAAATATCTTTGTTTGTGAAGAATTAGAGACCTTTATTGATATATGCCAATGAAATATATTCAGGCAACTTGCTTTCTGTTTTTCGAACAACTAATAACATCCCTAATAGTCTTGATTATAGTATCAGTACTTGTAGTTTTTAATACTTTAAAGTACTATCAGTGTTATTGCAAGTAGCATCCCTAGTAGGAAGAGTAGTAATTCTATAAATACTATTACTCCTAATATTTCTTAAATTATAATACAAGTATTATTCACATAATTCTTCTACTATCCCTAGTAATATCCTAGGCAGTACTAGTAGTATTGGAAGTACTATTCCTAGTATTAATAACAATGCAACTTTTATCACATACATAAATTCGATTGAAATTAAATTTTTCAATACAATTATTCCCTTTTTATTATAAATTTTATTATAGTAATGCATAAAAAACGATGTTATTTTAATATTAAAAGGGAATTAGCCTTTCAGGAGAATTTTTCTTTCGTAAAGAGAGTTACGAAAATTCTTCCTCTGGGAGATACGCCAATGTTGCCCCCATCAGGCGGGCGGCTCGTTAGTGACGGATTAGCGATGTACGTGTGCCTCCTCCGCCCTCAATTCACCCTCAGTGTGTACTCAGACCCCGATCTACGAGCCACGACCATCACCAACCCCCAGGACCTAAGGCAAGAAGAAGAGAGTGCAGAATTCGTGCTTCGATAAAGTCCTCCATCCTCACGATCACCGTGCCAAATTCCAGAGCCTGTTTTCAATTTCGATACTTTCAGATTCACTCTTCCAAATTCTTTTAATACCAGAGTGACACAAAGTTAAAAAGGATTATTATCATAATTTTAACTCAAGTAGGAAAGATAGGGGACAGTGCAGCCTATTATTATATTTTTGATTTGGAATTAAACATGCTTGATCAAAAATTCTTCTTTTTGATTAAAAATTATAATATTTTCTTAAAAATTGTAATTGATTTTTCTGATTAAAGATTTATCTAAACTATTTGGTTCAATGCTATCATTTTGTTGAAAATTCCATTTTTTAACTCAGCACTTTATTTCAAAAATCATCTCTTTGGTTGAAAATTGAACTATTTTGTTGATAATCCATCCTTTTTGATTCAAAATGCAACTGTTTAACTAAAAACAATCTTTTTTAATTAAAGATTCAAATATTTTGTTATAAATTCAATTTTTTGTTGTAAATCAATTCTTTTTTAAAAAATTAATATTTTTCAGTTAAAAATTAGTTCTCTTGATTTAAAGTTGATATACTTTATTAAAAGTTATTTTTGAAAGAGTCACCTTTTACGTTCAAAATGTAAATGATACCTTTTTTCGTTCAAGATTTATCCTTAAAAATTTGAAAATTCAAATATTGGGTAGAAAATTCATGTATTTTGTCGAAAATTTAGCTTTATGTATGTAAATTAATATATTTTGTTGAAGATATATCTTTTTAGTTGAGAATTCATCTCCTTGGATGAAACTTTTTAATTTAAAATTATTATTTTTCAATTTGAAATGTAACCTTATAATTGAAAATTGATCATTTTTGTTAAAAAGGTAAGAAAATACTAACTAAATAGCAGCACTGTCTAACGATGCAAATTAATTATATTATACATAAATGAAAGCATATTTTCAACTGCTAAAGTCAAACTGAAATAAATTGTGAAAATAGTATTTTTTTCATATCTTTAAATATTATTGTCTGTTTTGCATGTATTTTTAAAAGATTATTGAGCAGCAACGTCAGCAGAAATGCATAAAACTCTTATCGATTACAAATACATTCCTCAATCTCTTAGTTTTTTAGTTTCATACGGTTTTGGGTTACCCTTCATGAAAAATAAATATTTTAGGTGATTTTAAAACACTGTAAAATTAAATTTTAATTCAAATAAATAAATGGTCTAAATCCTTAATAATAAATTAATTTATCACTGTTAGAAAGTAAAACTTAATTTTCATGACTTTATTTTCCGTTTTATTTTGTTTTGCAAAAAAGGTGTGCAAAAAGCTGAAATGTAGTTTTTTGTTATTCATAAAATATTGCACGTTTTTTCTAAAGGAGATAAATAAAATAATTCCTTCTCGGTCCGAAATCCTAAAGGAGTAGTCAAATAGTTTTCTTAATTGTGAAAAAAAAGAATTCTTAATAAATATTAAATTGGGAAAAACAAATTTTTTATATGAAACATAAATTTAAATAAAAATATTAAAGATCTGGAAACAAATAGTTAGAATCGCATTGCACAGGATTTCTAATTGGAAATGAAGGGAACAGTTGAAGGGAACGAAAGATCGTAAAAAGGGGCCGAGGAGAACTTCCAAGGGGATGATTATACGCTCTCTGAAAACGACCCTTCTTCCTCGATCCCCACCCTTTTTGCCTTCCTCGAGCCCGCGGGTAGGACTCCTTGTTACCCACATGCTAATTCTTTGAGGGCGCTCCAGTCCTCGAAATGTAGAGGGAGAAAGGGGGAAATTTTTTTCAAGAATCCCCCAGAAAAGTAGTCGTTAAAATACGAAAAGGCATAATACGTCAACGAAACGAGAGAAGAAACTTCGCGACGAGAGCAAAAATATTGGAATAATTGTATCTTTAAACTCGCTTTTCTTGAAATTTATTTTTGCAGCAAAAAAAATTCAAAATGCTATTAAATATTATTTTTGCAACTTGATGACTTTCAGAGTTTATAATTGTTCTTCTGAAAGATTGTGTTAACATTTCATGTTTATTCAAATTTTTTTTTAAAGCCTCAAAATTCTACCTCCCAATAATCTACTCTACACCGATTATCAGATCCCTCTTTCCATTCTAAGCAAGATCATTAAATTCATTAATTCAAAGAAATGTTCAAGCCTTATAAATCTAAAGGGGAATACCCCCCCCCCTTAAATTATATCACCTCAATCATTATCGTCAATTATTTACGGATAATGACACGTATACACTGATATAGGATATACTAGACATCAATACATAGATCTTATGCGTACATACAGACAGAAGCATTTCATGTATTTAACAAGGGTCGTGGAAGGGTGGTCGATGGTAATAATTTGCGTGTGATTGGTGTAAGGGGTGGATGTAGGGAGGCAGGAGGACTCGTGGATGGGGGTTCGTTATCGGTAGCCCTCGGGGGGGGGGGGGGGGGTGGCCTCATTAGGGGCTGTGTGGGCAAAGGCCTAACCCCCCTCATTTCACCCATCTTCCATCCTTCCCTAAATCCCCATCTCTGACGAGTCTCAATTTGTCAGCCCATTTTGTTTACGTTTTATATCTCTATTCCAGCCTCCTTTCAATCTTCCACTTTCCTCACCAAACTTTAAATTCATTTTGATTCAGTCTTTCTTGGTCATTTTGTTGGTAAATAGAATTAATAGAAATAGAAGTGCACCTGACACCTCTTAACTTTATTTTACCTTGAAAATGAAATTACGCATAATTTAAAAATTGCTGAACATTTTTGCAAGTTGTTGGTATCTGTTTAAAGCTATATATATCCTCTATAATAAGAAATAACGTAAAAATATATTTCGAACTTTTCATTGACATGATTGAAATCGTGTGTCGTGAAAATTTGTCTAGTGATAGGTTTTATCCAAGTTGACAAGGTTCGGAGTAAGCGCTAACACAATATTCCCTCCCTGACTCTGCAGCCGGCGGCGTACACATCGGATTCGAAGCCAGCTCCCGGGGGGTTAACCCACCCTGAACGATCGATTCTCACCAATTATTAGTTGCCTAACTGGTCCCGATTGGAAGAATAGGTTTGATAGAATTGTGGCTCTATGGGAAATTAACCCCTGACCCAGGCTGGTCGCTCTCATCCGGCGTCACGTTTTCTGCAGTCAGGACATTTTTGTCCAATTCATCCCCTCCCCTTTCATCTGACCAGATCCTCATCAACCGCTTTTATTTTCCAAACCCCCCTGTAACAATGCTACACTGGTGGAATTTGGAAACGTCATAACTTCATCAATTCTCTCCGATCAAGCAGAAAATTCAGCACATTTTTTCTGTGAGTGTGATCCGAATAAATCGGTGAATTGAGCAAACCTAAAAACTGAATAAAGTCAGTTTTGTCACTATCAACTTTATCAAAATGTAATTTCTCTTTTTGTTTACCACAAAATTCGAAGCGAAGCTTTCTTTTGATCCATTTTTTGTTCTCTTATAAATGTATATAGAAAGTAGTTCGTTGCAGGGAATATTTTGAAAAGCACGTTCTGGATGGGGGTTGGTGGGATTCGGGATCCAGTCAAGTGTACCAGTACGACGGTCAATTGGTTCCACCGAGTCCAGTTTCTCTGGAGAACGAGGGGAAAAGGTTACGTAGTCGTACGTGGCCATAAATTAAACCATGGTCGTGTATACGTATGTGAAATATATAAGGCGCATATGCGAACTGTTCTGTGCACTCTATGTCATGGCGAAGCGACTTATACTCCTTAAATTGGCAAAAAGTCGCGGGTCTTCGTACCAAAGGAGCACTTCTCTCCAGAGCTCTTTCTCTGCTGTATGAAAATAAGCACTTGGACATGCCAGAGTGGACGAGAAAAGCGAGCACGATGAATTAGATTGTATGGAAAATTGTACAGCTCCTTTAATGCGTTTTCAAATTTAAATAACAATAAATTTCATTGGAAGCAGGATGGTCTTGTTATGAAAGAACTTCCACTAATTTTTCAAAAACAATATAATTTAATGACTATCTGGATTTCTTCCATCATCTTTCTTTCAATTCTTCTTCAACAATTTTCTCTTTGCATCTTCACCTTGAGAATTACGAAAAATTTCTCTCTCTCTCTCTCTTTCTCCCTCCCCAAATTCGAACTTCCCTATTACCTCTCGTTCTTTAAATTTACCCTCTTATTGTACCCAATTTACACTCCCCTTATTTAATCCTCCTATTACAGTTGTCCTCCTCGAATTACCTTTATCTTCCACCCGTCATAACTGACACTCTCTGGGCTACTCCATCTTTTCACTCTTACTTATTATCCGTCCTTAGCCCTATTACATACATCACTTCTAATCTTTAACTCATTTTCTCTGGGCTCCTATAGTACTCCATCTCTTCTCCTCCTCCAGCTCTTCCTCGATTACGATTCTAAACCCCTAACCCTTGTCCTTTGATCAACCCTTCGACAACCGCTTTTGGACTTCTCTCCTATGCTATCTTGATCTTTTGTTTTTCCCCACTCTTTTCCGTCCACTATAATCTCCCAACACCTCCTAATAGTCCTCTTATTGTTTTTCTATATCAAATTGCATTGGCATTTAGGAAATTATCACAGTTAATTCATACAGCACGATACACAATGCTATATGAAACGAGTTCAAAATTCAGTCTAGAATTTCACATATTTACAAAATCATTGCACCTAAAAAAGCACCCCCCCCCCTCCCATGCCTTACCTTACCACATCCCTTTTCTATTTTATACATAGTTTCAAGCTATTTCGTGGAAGCTGAGCATACAGAGTCCACTAAAGAGGAGAAAGTGTTCCCGCTTGAAGGGAACTTCTCTGAGAGTACGTCGGAATAATTACTGTCTGGCTAACGAACTGGCATAATATAATAATATGTCCCTTTACGCATCCCTCTCTTCATCTCTCTTCTTCTCGGTCTTTCCAGAGCATCGTCTTCATTTCCAGCAGGCAGTCAACTTTACCAGTTACCATGCTTCGTGGCTGCCTCCGACTGAAGTAGAGTACCACGCGATTTAATGAACATTACGCTTGTTAGCCTACTGTGTTACCCACCAAGCCACACCGGTGCGTTAGGTAGGGGGAACACGGGAACGGAAGCGAAAGAGGGATGAAAGCGCCTTTGTGGGTGAGAGAATGCTTTTAATTTGTCTGCTGTTAGCACGGATTAGAGGGACTCGTGCCAGAACCATCTACCTATATCCCTTCATTCGTTCATTCAAACGAGCGAACCAAACCGTTCGTTCGCCACTCCAAGTGATTCCGGATACAAGACTCCAAAGAAAATTTCTCACCAATTGAACGGCTTTCATCCTCATTAGCGAGAAAGGATTCCGATTGAGGGAATAGCATCTGACATTTGTAAACATTCAGGAACCATTAATCGAAACCTGCCATGAAACTTCCTGGCTCCTCCTCCGCCCCTTGACCAAAATTCTGCCCCCTCACCTTCTTTTTTCTTTTTCTCCTCACCACCTCAATTCCGCAAAATCATCTACTTCTTCCTCTTTTCCTTTCTCTCCCTCTCCCAACACTTTAAACCGTAGTCATATCTCTCCTACAAGTCCCAAAATTCCCCCGCTTTCCATCGCCTAACTCCACGATTTTGCCCATAATATATCCACCTATCCAGCTATCCTGTCCCTCCAAATCCCTAAACTTCACGTTATTACCCTTTTTCTACTCCCTATTTTAAACCCAAAATTCCAGCAATTTGCCCCTATGACCTCCCTTTTCCAACTACGAAACTCCATTGCTATACTCCTATGCTTCTTTATCTTCTAACACTCCAAATTTACCCTTATATATTTACAATTTCAATAAATCCTATAATATTTTTAACAATTTTTAATTATTTAAATAAATGTAAATTATTTTTAAAAATATTTATTTTCACATTTTTTTAAATAGTCATATTTTCTGAATGAAATGTAATATTTGGTCATTGTTTGGAGAAGAAAATTTTTTTGGAAACATTATCTAATTATTTGAAAATAATTGGTTGTTTATTTTCAGAATTTCTTTAAATTGATCCAGAGAAATCCACTTTTTTCAGATTAGTATCCTATGCTAATTTTTGCAGAATAATTACATAATTTTGAGACATTTCTACTATATTTTAACAAATTTATATTTGTTTAAGGAATTTTTATTTGTTTAAATAGTTTTTTTTGATAACTTAAAAAAAATAATATAAAATAGAATGCATAAAATTATTTTTGGATAAACTTTACTAATGTTTACTTTACTAATGTATTTTGACGCACTGATTACGAATATGTTGGTGAAAATTTACGGAAAATGGATTTTCATGTTGAAACCATAAAAAACCCATAAAAATCATGGTTGTTTTGTGTTAATCTCATGTTATATACATTAAAATAAATAATCGCATTTATATACACATTTTTTTCCAAAGAATTTTTTTTCAGAGTAATTGTTTTACGAGAAAATTAGAGATACATCGATTTCCGGTCAAATGGGGTGCCTTCCCGGCCGCACGAGACGTTGGAAAAGAGGTAGGAGCGTAACTTTACATTATTTTTCTGATCCACCACAGGGGTGCCTTCCCACCCCCAGGAGTCGTTATAAAAGGTGTAGTAGGAACCTTACATTATTTCTGTGACCAGTAACAGGGGTGCATTCCCGCTCCCACAAGACGTTGGAAAAGGGGAGGGTTTTAACTTTCCATTATTTTTGTCACCAATCACAAGGGCGCTTTATTACCCCAACGAGTCGTTGGAAAAGGGGTAGAAGAGCCTTACATTATTTCCCTGACCAGTCACAGGAGTGCCTTTCCACACCCAAGAGGAGTTGGAAAAGGGGTGGTGGGGTGTCACTTTACATAATTTTGTCACCAATCAAAGTGGTTCCTTCCCGCCCCCACGAGACGTTGGAAAAGGGGTAGGGGTGCGACCTTACACTATTTTTGTGACCAGTCACAGCGGTATTATTAATTAATAATAAATTTAAAAAAATAAAAACCAATAATAAAAAAATAATATTAATCAAAAAGAAAACAATGAAAAAAAAACCAAAACATAAAAAATACAACATAAAAAATATGCTCTTAAAAATATTCCAACCTTCCCGTGGTGAAAATCGTAAGTAGGTATCAAGTCTAACTGATTTTTTAAAAATAATTTTGTATAATACCTGAGATAAACCCAAAAAACCATGATTTTTTATGGTTTATTATGGTTTCACCATGAAAATCAAATTTCCGCCAATTTTCACTATCATATTCGTAACCAGGTTCGTATCCTTTTCGGAAGTACACCCTTATTTTTCTGACTATAGTATATAGGGACTATACTATAAATTTCTGAATTGTTTAAACAAATCAAATTTGTTTAAACAATTATTATTTCTTAAATATTGTTCAAATCGTATTTTCTGAATGAAACATCCCTCTCTTCTTGAAATAGAGGGAAATGACTGTTTGAATTTTAGGTATGCGTCAAAGTTGTTAAAAATATTTTCCCGCTTTAGATGGACCGATGTGGTTTTATATAATGAAGAAATAACTGAGTACAGAGCGATTTTTCAGTTGATTCTAATCGTTTCGAAAAAATAATATTTGATATACGTCCGAGATGGGATACTCGCGGGACTTTATCTGCTTGTTTTCTTACGACCCTCCGTTTCCGGGGAGATCTGCAGTGACTCGTATCAGGTATGCGAAGCAGCCGTCCAAGCAAATTATAATAGTGGACATTGTTTGAAAAATACCTCCGGCTCTCAGGAATAACAGGATGCATACAGGCATGTGCATGGACATCTGGACATCGTTATCTCGCCGGCTATGTCGCAAAAGGGGTGAGCGCGTAAGTTTACATGGGACTGCGTTTCCTCCCTTACTTTCCCGATGCACCACCCGGAAATTCCTCCATCCTTACGTTCCTAAAAGATAACAATATTCTCAATTCTCTTGAATATTAAGAAACTCGTGACTAATTAGTCTAGATTTTGAAAGTTTGTTAAAAATATTCTAACATGAAAAATAGAGAACTTGAAATCACGAACTTTAATAACTTGGAAGAAGATTTGGGGGTGTCTAAAGAAATAATAGGGTGGCTGAATGGGACAGGGACACGAAAGCCATGATGGGTTGTTATTAGCAGCACGCTACATGGCAATACGAAAAACATTAGCAGCAAGGATAAATCTAAATCACAAAAGCTGCAAAGTGCACACTGATATATCAAATTTAGTTTCAGCCTTCCTTAAATTGAATAAAAAATTTCATAATCTTTAATATCCAATTGAAATTATTTAATATTAATGCAGGCTTTCTGATCGTTTGAAAAACTACAGCCAGGAATTTTTAATTCATGTCTGAGAAGTTGCAAACTGATGGACACAGAAAATTATTCGACTTGATATGATGACTAGATTTTTGAGAATTGTAGATTGTTTCCTTATAAAGTGAGTTTTTGCAGCTTCAGCAGAATAACATTTAATTCATAATAATGCCCAGTACAGGAAGTTACACTTTCCACTTGATGGCGCTCAAAGCTCTTCTCAGGTTTTGCAAAATGCTATTCTTTATTCCAACATCTCCTTTTAACTGAAGCGCACAAACCTATAAGTGCGCACACATTCAAAAAGCTCCACACGAACGTAATATTCGCGAAGCTGACGTGCAATACGTGGGAACTGGCAGACTGTTTGCACATTACCAGATCCATCCGACCGAGGATAATGATACGGTATTTTACCTCAGAGGGACCTTCCTCTGACAGCTAAATTACTCGTTTACCTATAAAAAATTCCTTTCGATCCTCTCCAATTGTCTTTTAATTTTGATCCTTTAGCTCTTCTCTTCTTTTCTGTAAGTTTCATGACTGCAAAAAAGTTCTTAGACTTCTCAGAATAGAGTTTTTAGTTTGAAAACAAGGCCATATCGAAAGATATGATAATCTTCTAAAATTCAGGCGGAAGGTGATTCATTAAGGGTTACTGTAAGATGTTCCATAAAGTCCCTATCTAAAGAGTGTTTATTTTTAAGCTGGGCCTTGATTCGAAATTTTTTTCTGTTATTTATTGAAGCTTAAAATTATAACTATTTTGTTTGAGAATCCTTCCTGATTAGGAATAATGTAGAAACGCTGACGGTACATCTAACCTAACCCCTAAAAGTTCCTTCCCAGAAGAATTGGCCAATTTGGACATCACTTTGCAAATTGCAGAGTTCCAAATCGCAGGAGAATAGCTCGTATGAAGATTTACGTTGGTTAGCTACGTCTTGAAAAATAGGAACGATCAAACAGTCGTTATCGGGACAGGAGCTATCTACTCGTTTGGTGTCCCTCCGGGGACTGAGCTAAGGGGTTGTTAGCTGACCGCGTAACAGGCCTCTACGGGACTACCATTCCCTCTGCCTATCTTCGACCACACTAACGTTTCTTGTACACCCTCCACCTACGTCTCCCAGGAACGTTTAGACGAGTCTCGTGCCGCGCAGGATCGACTCATGTTATTCACACTAGCAGATAACTCCCGGGAAGAAAATTGCTTCCGGAACAGTTATTTAACATCCACATGAAAGCATGCCTTTCAATTTAATTGTTTGTTTATTGTTAGGATCAAGTTTAACTTTAGGATTTTTTGTTCTTTTTCTGCTTTAATTGAGCTACAAAAATTGTGCTGCAACAACTGCTCTTCCTCAATTTAATTTTTTTTTTTTATTTTCTCCGAACATCTTTATGAAGTCCTGAAGAGCTTCCTGGTGATAACAGGATTCGTGACAGATGTTTCCGTTAAAAAGATGAGTGTCCTCTATCTCCATCTTAACATAAGTATTAGGATTCCGAGCCCGGTTCGTTATCTTCTTCCCAGGAGCGCCTCAGCACATACATGTATACAGAACCTGAATACGCAGCCGCTAACTGGTTATATTTGCGTAGACGTAATGGGGCAAAGTTGGACGGCCGTGTGTATCGAGGTGGTGGAGGTGGTGAAGATAGGGGGGGGGGTAAAATTAGTTCAATAAAGGAACACCCACGGTCTCTGCAGCACCCTCCTCTCCCTAACGATACATACGAGGACACGACTGTCGCAGAATTTCCCTCGCTAACATGGCTGTCGGCCCATTGTGCGTCTCCCATACCTTTACACGTGAACAATAGTTTAGGTGCCTCACGAGTCTTTAGAATTCACTGAATTCCTTTCTCGAAATTCGGAAAACTTTCGAAATTCCGAAAACAACCAAAGTGAGGATGTTATTGTTGAAAGTTATTATAAATGTTTGAAGGGAACTGTTCACTCTATTCTGAAATTCAAAGAGAAAGAAATCTAAAGTTTGTAGGAGCAACACGTTATTAAGGCCATCATGAAAATTAAGTGAATGAGCATAACTATAGAAATGATTTTTAACAGAAGAATATCCACTGTTTTTAAAAGATAATCATCAAATATTGAGATGGCCGTACCAAGTTTCCTTTACGAAACTCACTTTCTTTGGGCACTTCCTCCTAAATGTGCCCATTTTTACTGATAACGCCCTTAACCACGCCCACTTTTACACTCTTATCAGAGAAGGTATTAAATTTGTGTAAATTTTGACCCTCCTAGTTTTTGTTGAATGTCCACGTTTTGAGACCATCTGAACCCGGAAAATATTTTTTTTACAAATGTCTGTCTGTATATCTGTATGTATGTATGTATTAATGTATGTATGTATGTGTGTATGTATGAATGAATGTATGTATGTATGTATGTATGTAGCTATGTATGTATGCATGTATGTATGTATGTATGTATGTATGTATGTATGTATGTATGTATGTATGTATGTATGTATGT
>JAAAKG020110293.1:0-15491 GCA_010014905.2 Druon quercuslanigerum
ACAGAAAATAACTGTGGTACGGCTCTTCGGATAACGAAAATTCCGGGCAAGCAGCACGACCACAATACAACTCAACATACATGTTTTCAACAAAATATTTCAACTTTTAGCCAAAAGGGACTATTTTTAGCAAAATAGTTGAATATTTATAAAAATATTTGAATTTTCAAACCTAAAAATACGTTTTTTAACCTAATGATAGAATTTTTATACAAAAAGATGAAAATTTCTACCGTAACAAATGAATTTTCCATAAAAAAGTTTATTTTCAACTAAAAATTTGCATTGCTAATCAGAAAAGAGTCAATTTCAAACAACAAAAATTTTCTACAAGCAAAAGAATTTTCAACTAAAAAGAACCAATTTCTAATCAAAAATGGAAAGGTTATATTTTTAGTTACAAAAAAATTAATTTTCAACGAAAAAAACCGTTTTTAACAAAATGATTATATTTTCAACCAAATAAACTAATTTTCAACTTAAATAATGAATCTGAAACTAAACAAAAGAAAACGAATTTTTAACCAAAGACATGAATTTTCAACTAAAATTATGAAAAAAAATAATAATTTGATTTTAAATAAAAAGTAGTTTAAACCAAACAAGCAAGACAATGTTTCAAAAACAATTGCATTTTTAACGAATGAGGATTAAATTTCTACTCAACCAGATGTATTTTTAATTTAAAAAGATGAATTAAACATTTTTGCCTCTCATCGAAATTGTCTAACTTTTGCAAGATTTTTTTTCAAAATCCCTGATTTTTCAGGACCCATAAAATTCCCTGATTTCCAGGATTTCCCTAACTTGGGGCCACCCTGGTATTTGATATTCAGAAAAAAAAAAAAATTCTGGAATAAAAATGTTATTTGAAAAGTCGCTTTTGCTCCAGCGCGGACAGTCGCTTTTGCCCCGGTGTAACCTGGCCCGCGAAAATTGAAATTGAGTACCAGTCCATTTTTTTGCGGCACGGCAGAGTTAATTTTTCAGGATCTTTTTGAAAATGAGGTATCTGAAATTTACGATGTCTTAGAAATCCCGGGAACCGACATAGATAATATATACACACAATTGTATACCTGCTGGAAGTTCTGGCAAGCGCGAGAACGAAATGAGAATTTCCGGAAATGGGGAACGAGCCATCGAGAATTTATTGTTGGAATCCCGAAAGAACGAGTTCAGTATTTTCGAAGACGAAGTGTACGTTAGGTACTTGCGAGCATTAATTTTGCACGAATTACGCCGCCAGTTCACGAAGATTTACGCGCACTTAGAGAGAGGTACACAGATAGATATTTTGTCTCATTTTCATCCCAAGTCCCAGTCAGAAAACAAATCTCCGCAATAACAATTTCATTATTTATAGCGTCTCGATAAATCTTACAAATTAATACCAGCCCCTGAATTTTTATTTTCCAAAATTAAAAACATAAACAATGTAAGAATAGATCTGAAAAAAGACCTTGGATACTAATGAGCCCGCGTGGAGAACTTTAAAGGGTGACTTTGAGAAGCTCTTCGCCTGGGGTGATTGCTAGAGAAATTGATCAACGAACTGGAATCGGAACAGTGTTGCAGAAAGAAAATGTTATTTTAATAAACAACACAGGAATTCTAGACTAATATAGAAATTTTACCCCCCCCCCCAACCGTTTTACAGGTTCTTAAACTTCCTATAACCTCCTTGATCCCCGACAGTTTGAAGAGGCTAGAACCGAATGAGTCACGCTTACCCCGAAACGATGCGGCTTAATGGTATAATAATCATAATAATTTAGTGCTACGCTTTTGAAAACAGTCTACAGGTTAAGTGGTTCGTGTCCATGCTAAATTTCTAGAATGTTCTCGATGTCCTCAAATTATATTGAGCCATTCTGTGAAACGACTAAAGCGTGAACAACTTCACGGTTATTTATTATCTCAAAAACATGAAAGTTGTTTACGCAAAATACGTTTCACAAAATTTCGCAGTATAATTTGAGCACATCATCGAGAACATTCTGGAAACTTAATACGGACACAAAGCACTTCAGATGTAGAATATTCAGAATGTCGGTAAGGTAGGAATTTCGATATAGAACTCCGCCATCCGATTTACGTTTACATTTTTTACCAAATAATTCAATTTTTAATTTAAAATATGAATTTTTAACAAAGAACATTAATTCGATACCGAAAGTCAAATTTTCAACAAAATAAATGGAATTTTAAACAAATAGTTCAATTATTAACTAAATAAGCTTATTTTTGAAAAAAAACGGATCAGTCACATTTATAGTTAAAAAAGTTATTTTTCAAAAAAACGAACAATTCTTTAACAAAATTTTAAAATCCTCCACAAAAACAGAATCATTTTAATCAAATAGTTGCATCTTTATACAATAATGATAAATTTTTTAATAATAGAGATGAATTTTGAAACAAAAAAGTCAAATTTTCAACTAAAATATTTCAATATTCTTTCAAAATTAGAAAACTTAAAAAAATTAATTTTCAACAAAGTAATTCAATTTTCAACCAAAAAAGATAAATTCTTAACGAAAAATGTAATAATTAATATTTCAATCAATATATATTTTGTTTTTGGATAAATAATATTTCAATTTATTATTTTTATTATTTATTTTATTTGTTTTAATTTATAACTAAAGAGCTAAATTTTTAACGAAAACTTTGAATTTTCAAAAAAAATGTATTCAACAATGTAGTTCATCTTTAAACTAAGTAGTTGAATTTTCAAGTGTGCAAGATAAATTTTCAACCGAAAATAAAAAAATTTAACTTTCAACCAAAAAGATTAATTTTCAACTAAAAAAGGAAGGAATTTTCTAAAAAAATAGTTAAATTTTCAGCTAAAGAGATGAATTTTGAACTGAAATGAACAATCTTTAACAGAAAATAATCCATTTTAAACAAAGTAGTTAAAGATTTAACCAAGTAGTGCAATTTTCAACTAAAAGAGAAATTCTGTTTTAAAAAAAGAATAGTTAAATTTTGAACCAAAAAATTAACTTTTTAACTAAAAAACTAATTTTCAACAAAAAATTTCAGTTTAAGGAAAAAAGACGAATTTTCAAACAAATAGTTGAATCCTCAACCAAAACAGATTCACATTCAAGCAGATACATTTTTAACAAAAGTATGAATTTTCGCCAAAGATAGGTGATTTTTCAAATCAAAAAGACGAAATTTCAACTAAAAAAGATCAATTTTCGACTTTTTTCTGAAATTTTTAAGTTTAAAAAGTTAATTTTAAAAAACAACAAAAGACTAATTTTTTAACTAAAAAATTAACTAACTTTTTTTAAACTAAAAAACTAATGTTTAACAAAAAATGTAATAGTTGATATATCTTTGAAATTTTTTTTTAAAAATAGTTCAGTTTAACGAAAAAAGACGAATTTTCAACCAAATAGTTAAATCCTCAACCAAAACAGATTCACATTCAAGCAGATACATTTTTAACAAAAGTATGAATTTTTGCCAAAAATAGGTGATTTTTCAAATCAAAAAGACGAAATTTCAACTAAAAAAGAACAATTTTCGACTTGTTTGAAAAAAATTTAGGTTTAAAAAGTTAATTTTAAAAAATAACAAAAAACTAATTTTTTAACTAAAAAATTAACTAACTTTTTTTAAACTAAGAAACTAATTTTTAACAAAAAATGTAATAGTTGATATATTTGAATTTTGTGTAAAATTATGTAATCTTGCTAAATATAAATTTTTTTAAAAATCTTTCCTATTCTTTATCGAAATTTTAGTAGATAATTTGAAATTTTTTGAAGATTTTTTAACTTTCGCTTGAAATTAATTTTTCAAAATAAAAAATCATTTGGAATTTCCCTATAAATCTTAAGACAATTTATTTACTCTTTCGAACCTTTAAAAATTCGTAAACACATCCTAAATTTTGTTTCGAAATTATTAAAAACTTTACATTTTATTTTAAATATGTTGACATTTTTACAAATTTGAAATTATTTTTGAAGAGAACTAAGTTTTATCAAAATAGTATAGTTTTTCACTCGAAAATATTAATTTTTAACAAAAAAGTTAATTTTGAACTAAATAGATTATTTGTTTACTACATAAGACGAATTGTTGAACACATTAATTAAATTTTACACTACAGATGAATGTTAAACTAAAATGATGAATCTTCATCCAAAAAATGAACTTTTACTCAAGAAGTTGAATTTTCAACCCAAAAAATTCATTTTTAACGAATTATAGTCCAAGTTTCTTTAAAATTTTTGAAAATTCTTAAAAAGCTAGTTTGAACTCTTCAGAAACTTACATTTTGTTTTAATTTTTTTTTAATACTTTGAAATTTTGAATTATTTTTTAATCTCTCCAAAACTTCTAAGCCTTTTAAAAATCTTTCTGAAAATAATTCTTAGTTTTCCAAAAATGTTGAAAAAATCTTTAAACCAGCTAAACAAAATTAAAATCATTGAGATTCTTATTTTATAATTTAGGAAATCTTTTGAATTTTTTTTAATATTTTCTAAAATTTAATTTTCCAACAAATTTTTATTTATTCTTTAAACCTTCAAAAATAAAATTTTTCAAATCATTAAATGCGATCCCCGGCTCTATTTTTTATTCCCGTTTAATTCCCGGATTTTTCAGACATTATCTGGATAACCCGACTCCGGGAATTCCCGAGTATCGGTTGGATCAATTTTTTCAAAATGTGTCATACCTTATAGACTGCTGACGTGGGAGAAAATAAAAAAAAAAGTTATTTCCCCGCGGATCTGCGATAGGGAGAGATCATAAAAGTGTTTTTAGCGGCACGTAAAACATTGGTAAGAAGAAAACTCAGATATCGTAAATATTGCGATCCCACCTACACACTCTATCCTACTTCACATTCGCGGTTCAAGTATTAAAGTTTTCAAGAACGGTGTATCATTTTCGTCCCTTGAGTTATGAAGCCCGTAAAGATCGCCCAAGCGATATAGAGTATAGACTCAAGTTCAACTTTTGTTTTATGATTACTAAATTTTTGAAAGGAACTCTAAAAAGTGCAAAAATTAACTTTAAAAATGTAGATGCCGCTGAATATCTCCAGAACAATGAAGATAAAACAATTTCTAAAAAAGCAGTATTTTTTAGTTTTTTTTTACTCAACATGTTATCGACATCGAGAACATTCTACAGCTCAAGTGGTTCGTGTCAATGCTAAGTTTCTAGAATATTCTCGAAGGTTACAGATGACGTCATTAAATGATGTCCCACAATTTTGAGTGCAGAATTTTGCGTCACAATTTTTTAATTTCATTATTATCTCAATTTTTATAGTTATGAGAAAAATAAAGATGATTTATTGCGCAGAATTACTTTAGGTTGTCTTGTTAACCTTCGAGAATATTCTAGAAACTTAGCTTTAAGTTTCTACAATATTATCAAGGTTACGGATGATGTTATTAAATGATATTCCACAATTTTGAGTGCCGAATTTAGCGTAAACATTTTCTAATTTATTTATTATCTCAATTTTTAAAGTTATGAAAAGAATGAAGATGATTTATTACGCAGAATTACTTTAGGTTGTCTTGTTAACCTTCGAGAATATTCTAGAAACTTAGCATTAAGTTTCTAGAATATTATCAAAGGTTACGGATGATGTCATTAAATTATAGTCCACAATTTTGCGTAAACATTTTTTAATTTATTTATTATCTCAATTTTTAAAGTTATGAAAAGAATGAAGATGATTTATTACGTAGAATTACTTTAGGTTGTCTTGTTAACCTTCGAGAATATTCTAGAAACTTAGCATTAAGTTTCTAGAATATTATCAAAGGTTACGGATGATGTCATTAAATTATAGTCCACAATTTTGCGTAAACATTTTTTAATTTATTTATTATCTCAATTTTTATAGTTATAAGAAAAATGAAAATGATTTATTGCGCAGAATTACAATGTCATTGGTAATCTTCGAGAATATTCTAGAAACTTAGCACGGACACGAACCACTTGAGCTGTGGAATGGTCTCGATTCCGGTAAGATATCAGTAACAGGAATCTTGTGTTGGAGATCCGCGTACTCATATACTGAAACTAAAAGAGAAAGATAAAATTTCTATAAAAAAGATAAATTTGTAACAAAAATTAAATTTTCTTTTGAGAAGATTAATTTTCTGTTAAAAAAGTTAATTTATAACAACCTAGTTCCACTTTTAACCAGTAGTTCAATTCTAAGCCGAAAATTACAAAATTTTAACCAAAATAGTTAATCCTTAACAAATAAAAATTATTTTTCTACCATACAGTAGAATTTTTAACTTAAAACGATCCATTTTCAAGTACTACAAGTAAAAAAAATTTTTCAAGATAGATAAAGCATAAATTTTCAGTTCAATAAAAAATAAATTTTCAACAACAAAAGACCGAATTTTCAAGGAAATAGTTCATTCTTCAACCAACGAAATAAACTTTGAGCAAAGTAGTTCTAAAGTCAACCATGTAGTTGCATTTTTAACCAAAGACTATAATTTCTCAAGCGAAAATTTAAACGAAACAAGATTAATTTCCAACTAAAAATGAAATAGTTATATTCTCATTTAAAAAAGTTAATTTTTCACCAAAAGACTAATTTTCGGAAAAATTGTTCAATTTTTAACATAAAAGTTCAACTTTGATCAGTCCCATCGGCTTCAATAGGCATCGTAGCCCCACTGCTGCTCGACGTGAGCTCGCCATCGTGCTTATTCGGGCAATTAAGGATAAAAGGGAAGTTTCTTGAACAGATGGAAAAAATTGGAATCCTTTAAAAAAGTGGAAAAGAGGAGGGAAAGTGCGAAGTCTGATATTAATATATTATTCATTTAATTAATTTCTAGTGAAGAGCGGCATTTATATTGAAGGTGTCCTTTCACCGGTGGTCCGATAATACCTTTAGTTCGAACTATTTCCAGATCGATTAACTACTAATGATTACGAAAATTTCCTTAGAGTTGCCAAAGGAGCTTACAAATTCAATTAAATGAAGATGTATAAGACATATAAGATGTATAAGATAATGAAGCGCCCTCACTTATCATCCCTCCTTATCAAACAAAGAGCGAAATTTATTTCTTGATGTTAATTATTGATTTTCGTTTAACTTTCTCAATTAATATCTTGCGAAAAATAGATAAAAGTAAAAACTATTAATCGAACTTGAAAGACAAATTTGGGATAAGGCTAGAGAATTTTCAAAAAAAGTTAATTTTCGACGAAGTATTTTTTTCATTTTTTTCAATGAAGTAAGATGAGTTTTTTACTAACAGAGAAGATTAACTTTTTTAAAAATGAATCTTCAAAAACAAAAATGATTTTTAAATAAGAATATTTAATAAAGCAGTCAAGTTTCTTTAAAAAAACAGGAATTTTTAACAAAATGGATGCTTTAAGCATTTAAGCCAAAAAAATAGTAGTTAAAAAAAGCAAGAATTTTTCGAATTTTGAATTTTGTTTAAAAATCTGAAATTTGCTCCATATTCTTTGAGGTCCTATCCTTAAAAATCTTGACGGTTTCTCGAAATAGATTGAAAATGTCCAAGCGTATCTGCACCGACTGCCTGGAACTTGATGCAGAGACGTTTGGACATTTTTTGCCATATTTTGAGAACCCATAAATATTTAAAAAGTTTTATCGGTTTTAATTAAATGTCATATTTCAAACATTACGTCCTGTCAATTTCAGCTTTTTCCACATAAGTTTCCGACAATCGCCAACTTAAACTTCTGAAAAAAAAACTGAAATTAACCAAGCGTCCAAACGTCTCTACGTCAACTTTCAGTCTCTCGGCGCAGAAACGCTTGGACATTTTCAATCGTATCTCCAGAAACCGTAACTATTTTTTAATTTTTATTGAACTAAATTAAAGATAAGACCTCAAAGACTATGTGGCATAAATTTAAGATTTTTTCGACAACTTTCCTAGGTCCTGCCACCAGTTGAAGTCAAATGAAAAAATTCGAGAAATTCTTGCACTTTTTTTAAACTTCTCACATGGATTCTCTTTAAAGGGCCGAAAATGTTTTAATGAATTTTTTCGCTTCTTTTTTGAACGAGTAATAAAATTTCAGAGTACCGCAAATTTTCGAAGGCAGTGTATGTATTCTGAAATATATCAATCTAAGTTCTAATTTTGAATCTGTCCAGTTTCATACAAACTAAACAGAAAATTGCCACTTTGTGTCAACGTTCACGTAAGTACTATTTCTAGAATCTCAGCGGAAATTAAGCTTTACCGTGCTTAATTCGGCTTGTGACATGACATACGCTTTATAACTAAAGAGAAAATTTGGATCGAGATGTGATTTATTTTAAGAATGTAGATTGACTTATTTTCCTGTCGCAAAATAGAAATTTATCTAAATTTTAAATTCTGTGAGAAAAAACATAATTTTGGTGCTCTAAAAGTAAAAATAATCTAATAATAATAATAATCTAAATCAGTTATTTCTCACCAAAATGTTGATAATTAAATACATCAGCATTGGCCAAAACTTACCTGAAACACGAAAATAAATATTTTATTAAACAATTGCCTGTGGCGTATTTACAAACGCATAAAATATAAATGCTGAAAATATTATTTTTAAAATATAATAGAGAAAAACAGAATAAATATTATTTAGACTCGGGCCTAACAACCCAAATATTCCGAATGAGAAAATTAAAATCCGGAAATATATGGCGGAAAAGAAAGCACACCTTTAGAGAAAATTATCATCTTAATTTACAATAAAAAATATTAGTAAAATAAATTATTTTTAATAAAATTAATGCGGCCTCAACAGAATAGTTTGATTTTCAACCAGAAAAGATTTATTTTATATAAAAAATAGTTACATTGAACTTAAAAAGACTAATTTTTGACAAAATAGTTGATTCCTTAACAACAAGAGATTGTCTTTCATATAAAAATTATATCAGAAGAAAGAATTTTTAAACCGAAATTTAGAACATTCTGCAAAACACTTAAATTTTCAACTCGGATAATATGTATAGTTCAATTTTTTACCAAAAATATGAATTTCCAACCAAGAAAAATATCTTTTACACAAATGGTAGAATTTTCAACAAAATATTTGAATTTATAATCAAAACAGTTTAATTTTTAAGTAAAAAATATAAATTTTCAACAACCAAAATCCATTTTTATCCAGAAATAGAATAGTTCAATTTTCAAATATTGAATTTTTAACAAATCATAGTTGAATTTAACTTGTAAAGAATAATTTTCAACAAAACAGTTGACTCATTAATTAAACAAGATTGATTTTTAACCAAGCAGAACGATGACTTTTCTACCAAGTAATTTACATTTCAAACAAGAAAATATTACTTGAAAAAAAATTCAATTTTCAATCAAATAGTCGAATTTTCAACAAAATAATATATATTTTTTTTAACAGTGGAATTTTTAACCAAGAACAATGAATTTTCTGCAAAAACAATCAAATTTTCAATTTTTAGGACTTTAAGGGCAACAAGACGAATTTTTTAGAAGACACTGGTAATTTTAGAAGATAGTGAAATTTTTAACAAAAAATTTTATTTTGAACTAATGAAGATGATATTTCCACACAAAAAAAAAGAATTTTTAATCACAAAAGATGAATTAATTTTCAACAAAATAATTAAAATTTATGCCGAACAGTAGAATTTTTGACTAAAAAGTTTAACTTTTAAACAATAGAGATGGTTTTTTTTAACAAAATAGTTCAATTTTCAACCAAATAGTTACATTTTTAACTGAAAAATATGAATTCTAAACCACACACATAATTGTAGACTTTTCAACCAAAAACAATTAAAAAATTAAATTTCAAATTTAATTATTTTCCTTTTAAAAGTCTACAATTATACTTTTTAATCAGAATTCATCTCTTTTGCTTAAAAATTCTACTATTTGGTTGCAACATCAACTCTTTTGTTAAAAATCAATAATTCAATAATTCAAATTTTTCTCTGCACTTTTGGAGATTTGTATCGAAATGTTAACGACTTTGTTATTGAATTTAATTATTTTTGGTTAAAAAGTCTACAATTATGTGTGTGGTTTAGAATTCATCACTTTTAGTTAAAAATTCTACTACTTAGTGGAAAATTGAATTATTTTGTTAAAAAAATCTATCTCTATTGTTTCAAAGTTAAACATTTTAGTTAAAAATTCTATCATCTCTAAAAAATTCGTCTTGTTGCTTTTATAATCCAGCTACATATTCGGTACAAAATTAAATGGTTAGTTGTTGATTGTTATTATTTTATGATTGAAAATTTGATCCTTTAGAAGAAAATGGACCGTTCTTGATTAAAAATTCCACTATTTAAAAAAAAATTATTTTGTTGAAATTTCGGCTATTTGATTGAAAATTTCATTTTTTTCAAGTAATATTTTCTTGTTTGAAAGTTAAATTACTTGGTAGAAAATTCATCATCCTGTTTGGTTCAAAATCAATCTTGTTTTATTGATTGAAATTGAAAATTCATATTTTTTGCTTAAAAATTAAACTGTTTGATTATAAATTCAAATATTTTATTGACTGCAAATTCTGCACGATTTTCCTGCAAGTACAATTTGACCTTCATACGACCTTCTACAGGTGACCTTGACCCTAGACCTTAATGCATATCTGAACGTAAAATTTCCCGCTCTTTTAAGTTCCGTTGTGAAAATAGAGGTTCCCATTTAAAAAAACAAAATTGACCTTGAAATAACCTTGATAGCGAGGTCCAAGGTCAAATCCAAGGTCACCATTAAGTTCTCCGGGAAAAATTACTAAAGACTTCATGTTAATTTAAATTTTCTCTTTTAAATTTTCTAAAATTTTCCGGGGTTTCCATACTTTTTCCTTACCCTGTATATTAATATAGCCATATATTTCGGGATTTTAATTGAAGTTTCATCCAAAGCTAAAAATTTTTTGGCAAAAGAACTGCATTCTCAACCAAAAATACAATTTTACACTTTTAAAAGAAAAATAATTAAATTTGAGACAAAAATAGATAAATTTTTTATCCAAGATTGGGAATGTGGATATTAGAAGTTAAATTTTCGGCCAATTGAAAATGTGCAGATAAAAAGTTAAATTTTCGGCTAAAAGAGACGAATTTTGAAAAAATTTATGAATTTCTTAATTCAGTTTGAATTTCTTAATTCATTATGAATTTAAACGAAAAAAAGTGGAATCTTTCATAAAAAAAGGAAAAAAAGAGGATTCCCAAAAAAGGGAAAAATAGGTTAATTACCCTACTTTCCCTTTTTTATTACCACCAGAATAATATTGAATTTATTATTATAATTATCAATAGCAAAAAAAAAAGATCAACCCAGAATGTTTTCCTTTTTAACCTGAAGGAATCATGAAAGGTTAAATAATTCTTGCATTTAGTGAGCTTCGTTGAAATCCGAGTGATGGTTTACAGATAGGATAGGCTGAGGTTGTGAGCGACCGAGAAAGTTCAGGGGTTGTCAACCTCTGACGCCTGTTGCCAGGCACTCGTCAGCTGTCCTGTAAGTCGGGTTGCCCTTCTACATGAATTTCAGCAACCCACCTTGCACTGCAGCAGTAATCGTAGATCTTGCGCAGGCGCACCGCACATTTGCTACATAGATCTTTTCCTCACCAACCCCTTTCTACCTTCAACGTCCTCTTTCCACCCTCAACCTCTTTTATTTGGAACAAAGGTTGCATTTTAATATAAAATTGTGAGGCTATTTTTTAGTTCTAATTTTTGTTAACACTAACGATTATTTTTTTTAATAAAAGCTATTCTAGAAATTTTGTCTACCCCTCCAGGGTGACGATCCATTTTAAATCAAAAATGTCTCTTCGATTTCTTTTGATTAAGGCCTAAAATAAAACTTGAGTTTTCATTCAACAAAGATGTTTTTAGAAAATAGTTTTAAACCCGAAAATGTTATTTTTCAACCCAGGAAGATGTTTTTAAGCTTTCAGGCAAAATACACGATTTTTTAAAGAAAATAGTTTTCTTTTTGACAACCTTAAGGAATTTTTAAGCTTCAAATATTAATTCTCAACCAAACAGTTCAATTTTCAAGAAAATAATTAAATTTGAAAAGAAATAATTTATTTTGAATAATTCGATTTTAAACAGAATAGTTTAATTTTTCAACTAAAATTATAAATCTTAAAAAAAATTAAATTTTAATAAAGAAGTTTTATTTCCAATATAATATAATATTTGACATTTTAACCAAAATAAAGTTGCATTTTTAACCGCAGAAGACCAAATTTCTACCAAACGAGATGAATTTTTAAACCAAAATACAATTTTAACTAAATTGTTGATTTAAAAAAAATGTCTGTCCACAACTAAGAATTTTTAATAAAAAGTTTTTTTTCCCAACTAGATTTTCATTTTCAAAAAACTAATTTACTTTCTGGTTCGTTTACTTTTTAGCCACTTTGTTTAAATCTCGACATAGAAAGATTAATTTTCAACAAAACAGTTGAATTTTCAAGAAAAAAATTAAATTTCAAACAAAATAGTTGTCTTTTTAACAAAATAATTCAATTTTTAACAAAACAGTTGAATTTTCTACTAAAGTGATGAATCCTAAAAAATTTATTTTTTAGCAAAAACGGTTAACTTTCAATCAAGTAAATGAATTTTAAATCGAAAACTATACAAAAAATATAATAGTGAAAATTTCAACCAAAAAAGATTTTTATTAACAAAAATGAAATAGCTGATATTTCAAACAAAAAGTATTTTACTTTTACACAAAAGAACAGTTGAATTCAACTAAACACGAAGAATATTTAACTAAAAGGTTGCATTTTTAACAAAAAAATATAAAATTGTTAATAAACGAAATGAATTTTCAAATGAAAAAGAAAATATTTCAAAAAAAGAGTTAAATTTTTAAACAGGAAAAATTTTTTCTGTCAAGAGAGAAAAAATGTCAACTAAATTTTTGCATTTTTAAAACAAAAAAGAAAATTTTCGAGAGAACAAATTTTTTAACTCGAAAATAGGAATTTTGAATCAGAAATTTATTGTTAACTAAGCAGTTGAACTTTCAACAAAAAAATGCAATTTTAAGCAAAATAGTTTAATTTTTTACAAAATCATTTAATTTTCAACAAAATTTTCAACAAAGGTAGCATTTTTAACCAAAAAATATAAAATTTTTAATAAGCGAAATCAATTTTCAAAAGAAAAAGACAATATTTCAAGAAAAGAGTTAAAGTTTTAATTAAGAAAAATTTTTCTGTGAAGATAGAAAAAATGTTAACTAAAGTGTTGCATTTTTAAAACAAATAAGCAAATTTTCTAGAGAACAAATTTTTTAACTCGGAAATAGGAATTTTGATTCAAAAATTTAACTTTAACTTAGCAGTTAAACTTTTAACAAAAAAAATGCAATTTTAAGCAAAATAGATTCATTTTTAACAAAATAATTAAATTTTCAACAAAATTGTTGTTCTTTCTACTAAAATGACGAATCTTGAAAATAAAATTAAATTTTAACAAAAGCGTTAGACTTTCAAACACGCAAATAAAATTTCAATAAAAAAATATTGATTCTTAACGAAGAATATCATATTTGACATTTCAACCAACAAAAAATTTAAAATCAAAAACAGTCGAATTTAAGGAAAAATTTTATATTTAAACATCCAAATCTTTCTTAACGAAAAATATAATGTTGATATTTCAGAAACAATATAATTTTAAATAAAAAACAGCTAAATTGAACCAAAAAGCACGATTAAAGAAAAAAATTTAACCCAAAATGATCAAATTTCTACCCAACGAGTTAAATTTTCAACAACAAAAAAGTTCAATTCGCAGCAAAAAGTTTTTTCCATCCAAATACTTGCTTTTTCAACAAAAGAATTAAATTTTCAACTAAAAAAAAAAGTATTCTCAACGAAATATTTCAACTTTTAACCAACAACATAGTTTAACTTTAAGTCAAGAATATTAGTATTGTCTTTTTTGTAGAATATTAAACTTCTTGTTTTGAAATAAAACTACTGGATTCACAGTAAAACTACTTTGTTTTAAAAAAAATTCATGTAATGAAAACGTATTTTTTTATTATAATATTTATTTATTGCATATAAAAAACGAATTTTTATGAAAACAGTTTATTGCTTAATTAATAAAAAACTTTAACTTTTAACCAAGTAAAATGATTTTTTTCGTGAAACAAATTCGAATTTATAAAAAAATAAAAAAATATTGTTTTAAATTTCCATTTATGAGGGAGAGAATTTTAAAGCAAATGTCAGGAGGTTCAGGCAAATTATTCAAGCCTCAGCTAAAACTCCTTTGATGTCGATTTTATTCGGATATTTCGCATATAATTCTGCAATTAACGATTTTACATTAATGGAAATGTCACCAACACTGTAACAAGCAAAGCTGGAATTAATGGGTTTTCTGATTCCATCCTTTAGTTTATGAATGTCCAGCAGATTTGATATTATCCTAACTAATGAAGAGGTTTCAACAATTCTTTTTTTTTAATTCAGCCATAAAAAAATAAATTTCTACCAAAAATGATGAATTTTTAAGGAGAGTTGATTTTTCAAAATAAAAACTCGAATTGTTTAGAAAAACAGTTGACTACTAAAACTCGAAAAGATAAAATTTCTACAAAAAAGTCATTTTTAATCAAGAAAGGTGAATTTTTATTTAAAAAGTTGAATTTTCAGCACAGAAGAAATTAATTTGAGACTAAACAATGAAGTGGTTAAAGTTCAAAGTAAAATAGAAGAATAATTATCAAAAAATAGTGGAATTTGCGACCTAAAACATGAATATTTAACAAAATAGTTTATTTTCAACAAAAAAATAGCATCAAAGAAATAGTGCATTTACAACCCATTGGATGAATTTTCAACCAAATGGTCGAATTTTTAAACGAAAAAAGATTAAACTTTGTTGAATTTTTTATACAAAAATATGAATTATCAACAACAAATGTAATAGTTCATATTTCAACCAATGACTATTTCAATTTATAAGAAAAAAACTTTTCATTCTGCCAAAAAAGACAAATTTTGAACAAAACAAAAGACTTTAAAAAAAAGAAAATAGTTGAATTTTCGAAAAAAGTAACAATTTTCAACCAGAAACTGAATAGGTAAATTTTGAATTGAAAAAATTAATTTTCAACTAAAAAAAAAACGAATTTTCAAAAATTTATTAAATCATCAAACAATAGTTTTGGCGTAGTTAACTTTTCAAACAAGAAAATTATTATTTTAAAAAACAAAAAACAAATTTTGAATGAAATAGCTGGAAATATCTAACAATAAAATACAAAAGTTACAAATTATATTTCAAAACGTTGAGAAATCTAGAGGTTGGTTTGTATTTTTCAAAATTTAAAATTACTTTTGAAATTTTTTCGGAAATTCCAAATAACTTTTACAATTAATTAAATCTGCCCTAAAACTTCTAGAAAATCCTGCGAATTTAAAATTATTTATTTCCACTA
>JAAAKG020110304.1:0-15491 GCA_010014905.2 Druon quercuslanigerum
GGTACCGGCTCAGGGGTCGAACCCCGGACCTCTGAGGTGAAGTCCGAGCGTCTAACCACTGAGCCACCGAGGCTCTTTTTATTTTATTTTATGTATATAACAAATAATTATTCATTTAATTTTATGTAAAATGTAAATAAATATTACTGACAACGTATCATATTGAATTTTATATTTTTTGTGCAAACTCTTAAAACATTTTTCTTCGTATTATTGGTTTTTTTATTCGATTTTTTTGTTTTTCATACATATTTTAGCACAGTATTATTGGCGAAGCCATTTAAAACAGTCTTATCGTAATGAGCTAAAGA
This sequence comes from Druon quercuslanigerum, assembly GCA_010014905.2. NCBI lineage: Eukaryota > Metazoa > Arthropoda > Insecta > Hymenoptera > Cynipidae > Druon > Druon quercuslanigerum. Next base: position 312 of record JAAAKG020110304.1, read on the forward strand.
AAAATGAAAAATTCAAATAGTAAAAACAAATTTTCGATTATGGGTAGATTTTAGTTTGGCATCGCATGAAAACTACTTTAATATATTCTAGATGGGGCCCACCATAAGGGCCCAAAATAAAAAACATCTGGATCGATTATTTTAAGTCTTGTTGGAAATTACTCAGGGAGGTCCAAATTATTAAAATCAGCGATAACATCCAGTTTCAGAGCCTATTTTATTTAAAGTCATTTCAAGCACACCGTGAACTACTTCTTGGTTCCAAAAAATGAATCGAAAAGACAAGCCGAATTTTTAAAATTTTATTTATTCAATCGAGTTGAATTTTGAAGCTTGAAACTGACTTTTGGCTCCATTTTTTAGTTGAAAATTTGTATTGAAAATTTGAGTAAACGAAGGCACACCTCTATTCGCTATACGTTCAATATTTGTATTGTTATTAACAATATTATATTAGAAATTAAAATATTTAACATTTTCTATTGGGTAAAAATTATTCTTTTTCATAAATAATGTTGCATACATCTCACCTGTTACATTTCATGATAAAAGTTTGACGAGAACTCGAAATTGTTATTGTTATAAACAATACTTAAACTAAAAAGTTATCTGTGTCAATTTTATGTTTTAATATGCGGTTTTGTAAAGATTGTTTCATTGCTTTTGGATACTGGTACTTAAATAAATAACTTTACCCGTTATGCCAAATTAAGATTATTATTACATGATAATATAAAATTATAAATTTTATAAAAACCATATTTAAGAAAAAATATTTTGCTTCAGAAGTAAGAGGTTTTTTCACCACTTATACTTATCAGGAGTTATTTTTTGTAAAACCAATTGATAAATATTTAAGAAATAACTAATAATAAATTAAACGAAGTGCACTGTAAAAAGATTAAATTTTTAAATAAACTTGAATGATATGTAGATAAATTTGCAATAAATTACCAGATATAGTAACAAATTTGTAATGGAAGAAAAATGTGAAGAAAAATACAATATTTCAAATTATTAAAAGTCAATAACTTCCAAATTTAGTATATTCACTTTTCGAGGATTATTGTACAATACAATTTAAAAAAATTCAAAAACTTTAGAATAAACCTCAACTGATTCAATGATAATTATAAAAGGAAGATATTTCTTCTCCCATAATTTTATAGTATAGCAAAATGATATGGCTACATAATTTTTTGCAAATATTTTTTTTTATAATTGTAGAAATTTCCTATAATTATTTAATAATAACATTAATTAGGAATCATTACTATCCGGATCCATTTTAATATTAATTACTTAAAACGGCTTATTTAGGCATAAATTTGCTACAGATGATTGTTTCAAGTATTTTTTATAACATAACTTATTGAAGTTTGATGCGGCAATTTTTTGTTTAAACAGAAACACAAACTAAGCTAGATACAAAACGATTTAGTAGATAAAATAATTTTTTACTTGGGAAACCCTTCATTTTTACATTTGTTCAACATCTTGTTATTAGCAATACAAAAATTCGATATTTATATTTTCATGCAGCAATTTATTATAATTTAAGAATAATTTAAAAGATTTTTATTGAGAAAAACAAAACTTCGAAAAAAATACAATTTTTTATCAGAATGATTAAAAGGTTTGGGTATTGGCACTATATTGCAAGAAAATTTAACCTTTTTAAAGTCCATAGGGTGAAAATTTTTATATGAAATTTCAAGATTTTTGCAACTTTAGTGTTTAGTTGAAAAATTTACTTTTTTGTAATATAGTGTACAACATTTAACAAAAAAGTCAATTAACTACTACTAATGATTTTTATCTACAAATCTTTTAAATTAAAGAGTTTTCAATTGATATTCTTCAAACTAACTTCTAAGTTATTAAATGTTTAATTTTAAATCTTAAAAAATAAAGAATTTATTATTTTTATCAGTAATGTTTACTTTTTATTTTTTTTTCTCGTTTAGTTAGTAGCAAGATTAATTTAGTTTGCACAAGGAACTGGTAGATAAATTATTATTAGTCAGACAGTATTGAGATGACTAGAATTAATTTTAGTAGAAAATGAAGTTATAGACAGACACAAGATGTGCATCACTTTTAGTTTTTCTCTAATAGGATTATTTGTAAAACAAAAGGTAATATTCATTATTATAAACTATGCCCTATCCAAAAATCTGCCGCCGGAAGCGACATCGGAAACTGCACAGAAAACGACGTAGGAAATGGCATCGGAAATGACGCCGGAAACAATATCTGAAATGACAAAGTAACCGATGTCGGAAACAAAATCGGAATTTTGGATCCGATCCGAAGTCGCTTCCGCAGTCGTTTCTGGCGTTGTTTTCAGTATCGTTTCCGGCGTCGTTTCCCAATACGGTTCATGTGTAATTTTTTTTTTCAATATGTACTTATAACTATGATGATTGTAGGGGAATAGTTCTTGGAATGAAAGAAATGTGAATTGAGAGATGAAAGTTAAGTTAAAATCTAGAAAATATATTATAGACTCAAAAAACTATTTCCCTACATCAAATTTTTGAATATTTAAAAAAAAAATATCCCACTGATTAAAAAATAGACTTCTTTGACCAACAGAATGCGCGAGTGTAATAAAGTAGTTCGTACTTTAATTGTAATAGATATTGTTTCAAAGTAACAAATGCAATTTTTTCAATTTGAATTATAATTAACATTGTTCTTATTACACATATTTAATTTTAATAAACCAGATAATTTAAAATTCTGATAAACCTGAAACAGGAAAATTCGATGATAAATCCACCTCCAGTAGACGACGCTATTGCAGCATTGAAAAAGGTGAAAAGCCATATTTAACTCTGACCATAAATGCCAAAGAAATATTTTTTCAAATCAAAAACATGAATATTGAATTGAACATCATATTTCTTTAATCTAAAGAAATATTCAATTTAAAAAAATTACGCTAAGTTAATAAATGATTAAGTTAAAAAAATAATTCCTCAGTTGGAATAAATGTTTCTTTGTTATGATTAATTTAATTCTAGTAATAGAATAAAATATTTTCTTTAATTGAAGAATAGATATTTATCTAAATAAATATATAACACAATAATAACACATCATATATAACACAATCTATTTGAGTGTCCATCGTTGTGGTCATCGCTGTGGAGTTCAAACTCGACGGACACGAGTTCGATACCTGATGGAGGGGCATTTTTTATCGAATTTTTCTGTTTCACGTTTTACAAGATTTTTGAATTATCTGATTTTTTTAAATTAAATATGTATACTAATCAAACTGTTAATTATTATTTAGGTTAAAAAAACTGCAGTTATTCATTTAAGTATATTCAATATGTGTTAAAATTGAAGAACAGACTACTTTTTAACACTCGCGCATTGTTTCAGATGAAAGATATATATTTTTTAATTAGTGGTATAATTTTTTGCTTCAAATGTTTAAAAATTTTATGTGGGGAAATAGTTTTTTGAGTTTATAAAATATTTGGATGACTTTAAAATAAAATTCTCCCTATCAATTCACATTTTTTTCATTCAAAGAAATACTCCCCTGAAACCATCATAATTATAAGTGAATAATAACAAAAAAATTACAACGGAACCGTAGTTTAAACGACGCCAATGAAATTCGAACCTGAAATCTTAATTCTTCATTTTCTTAAATAAATCCACTTTTAAAATATTTTTTTCTCTGAACTTTTTACCTTCTAATCAGAAACGATATATCTTTCTTTGCTTTAAAGAACTTTCAACAAAAAATCTTTTAGCACAGTGCGATACCATCGCACTAAATCTTTATTTTCTCAGAATAGTATAATTTTTTAGAATGGAAATTTTCTTATGCAGTCTCTCCGTATATCGAGAGCAGGTTTTAACACTTTTTTTAAATTGAAAAATAGATATTCAGTCGCTAAAAAAATACCATTTTCAAAACCCATGGAATTTGATCAATAAAACTCTAAAATGATTAACTCGTAATTGGGTAACTTTCTTTAATGAAACTTACTTTCTCTTAATTTAGAAACTAAATATCTCGGAAGAAGGTTGTCACTTTTGGCGTCAACTAAAAATTTCACTTTTCATTATTGTGATTCACAAAAAGGATGTTCTAATTTTAGGTTTTTGTTACTTTTGAGATTTTGAATTTCCACATTCAATTTTCAAGAACAAGTTAATATTTTTCAATCATAATTTTTTGTCTTAATTTAAAAACACTTTAGCCTAGGAGAAAAAATTTGTTTTAACTATAAATGGTGATATCAATTTTACAGAATAATACTTTACTTCCTTGTTCCGATGATAATTATTTCAGAAATATGTTTTAAAGTTCCGAGACTTTTACAGTTTTGCGGAACAATTGCAAATGTTTTTTCCTAGACTATTAGATTATGAAAAGAATGTCGGGTAGAGAAAACTTGGGAAATATGGATGCAATTTTTAGGAGCATCTATAGCATCTGAGGATTCTTGATTTGGCGTGAAAAGCAGAGGCTTTCACGTCACGCACTCTTACAAATATTCAGCAGAGCGCTCTTTTACAGATACGAATGAACGTGTATGTATTACCCTTGCTTGGTATCACAGGAGTATTCGCAGTTACAATACAGATAGTAAGAAAAGCATCTTGCACTCGAGGCCCCAGGAGGAGTCGACCTCAGAATATAAACTCGCACATGCACGTCTTCACGCAGGAGAAGCGGAAATATTTCGAATATTCCTGGAGTACCAGTCTCGCTGACAAAGGAGGCTACGAGTACAATTGTCGCATGAATGAGCAAGCTCGTGTTGCGAATATTATTGGTACCTGAAACGGACCACTGAACCACGAGAAATTTAAAACCGACACGTAAATATTGCTTAAAATCTTTTCTCGTATTTTCTCACCTAATAGTAAATTAAAGCACCGTATCGATGCTAATAGCAAAGAATTTTTTGTCTGTTCATTCACATTATAGTTTCTGCTCTTCCCTTCTTTTGAAATTAACAAGGAAAATTATTTTGCTGAACAATCTTAGTATAACTTTCTTTAAATAGGTTTTAAGAAGTTAGATCGTTTTCAAAACTGTTAGGAAAATTATTATCAGTAGGAGAGTACTGCTAACAACGAGATAATTTCATGAAAACTCTTTAAAAAAAAAGAATCCAATGGCCAAATTTGGACCACAGCAATAAAACAAAAAATGCTTTAATTGTAATCTGAAAAAAATCCTTGTTAAAGACAAAAATTTAATGCAAAAATAAAAAAGAGGAAAGAAAAATGCGATTTTTAACAAAGATTTTTTTCAGATTACAATTGAAGCATTTTTGGTTTTCTTGTTCTCGTTCTGGAAGTGAGCATCGTGGAGATGTTGCTGTGTAATAATAAAAATAAGAAAGACGAAAGAAAGGAAAAGAGAAGGAAGAGGATGTGGTTGGTTGCCTTCTCATTTTTCTTTCCTCTTTTTTACTTTTGTATAAAATTTTTGTTTTTAACAAGGATTTTTTTCAGATTTCTATTAAAGCATTTTTTGTTTTATTTCTGTGGTCTAAATTTAGGCTTTGGATTTTTGTTTTTTAAAGGAGTTTTCATCATTTTGATTATTAGTCGTTAAATAGAATTTTCAATTTGAATTTTATTCTAATTTAATTTTTGATTTAGCTGACTTGGATTGGAGATCATTAATCAAATTTAAATTTACTGAATTTTGATTTAGTTGATTTAGATTGAAGGTCATTTCTATTTTCAGGTTTGTTTACTATTAGTTTGCCTTTTGACCCCCACAACATTCTTGGGTGTCAGAGAGTGAGAATCGTGGAAGTGTTGCTGTTCCTGGTGGCTTGAATTTTTATTGTATTTTTTTGCCTTGATAAGGGTACTGTGTGAGGGCCGAAACGTTAGTAATATAGTTTTATTTTTTATTTAAAATGTTATTTTTTTGTGATTCGATAATAATAAAAATAAGAAATACGAAAGAAAGGAAATGAGAAGGGAGGGGATATGGTTGGTTGCCTTCTCATTTTTCCTTCCTCATTTTTCTTTCCTCTTTTTTATTTTTGTATGAAATTTGTTTTTAAAAGCATTTTTTTCAGATTATAATTTGACAATTTTTTGTTTGATTGATGTTCTCCAAATTTAGTCGTTGAATTCTTGTTTTTTTTAAAGAAATTTTTATGAATTTGATGATTGGACGTTAAATGATATTTTTAAATTGGATTTCGATCTAATTCAAAATACTTAAATTTTGATTTAGCTCACTTGGATTGGAGATCATTAATCTCATTTAAATTAATTCAATTTTGATTAGGTTGATTTGGATAGAAGGTCATTTCTATTTTCAGGTTTGTTTACTATTAGTTTGCCTTTTGACCCTCACAACATTCTTGGGTGTCAGGAAGTGAGCATCAGCGAGGTATTGCTGTTCCTGGCAGGTTGAATTTTTATTTTATTTTTTTTGCCTTATAAGGGTGCTGTGAAAGTGCCCAAACGTTATTATTATAATTTTATTTTCAATTTTTCAATGTTATTTGTTTGTCATTTCATAATAATAAAAATAAGCAGAACGAAGGAAAGGAAAAGAGAAGAAAGAAGATGTGGTTGGTTGCCTTCTCATTATTCTTTCCTCTTCTTTATTTTTGTATGCATTTTGTTGTTTTTAACAAGGATTTTTTTCAGATTATAGTTATAGTTTCTAGTTTTCAATTCTTTAAAAAGAAAAAAAATACAAATGTGTAGAATCTTAAATTTTAAGTAATAATTATCCTTCAATAGGTTGCTCGAGATTTGATTGTTTTCAAAACTCGTAGAAAAAATATTATTAGACTAACAGTATTGATTAAAACAGAACATATGCAGTATAAAAGGCAGTTTCAGTCAGACGCGGATGCTATTAAATATTGCTAAAAAGCTCTTTTTGTATTTTCTTAGCTAATAGTAAATGAAAATAGTGTATCGATAATAATAAGAAATAATTTTCGGGCTGTGTACATTATCCATTGTTTAGATTATAGTTTTTCCTTTTCCATTATTTTAATATAAAAAAAATGAAAATACATTAAACCGAAACATCTGACTAGAACCACCTTTAAATAAGTTACATGAGATTTAATCGTTTTTAAAACAAGTAGAAAAATGATTATCAGACCGACAGTATTAGAACGGAACATATTCAGTAGAAACGGCTGTTATAACAAGGCGCCTATGCTATTGGTATCTAAATCGGGATTCTAAACTATAAGAAATTTAAAATCTGCACGTTAATATTGCTAAAAAATTAAATTGTTTTCATAATTAGCAAAAAAAAATTATTAATTGTTGGACGATAATGCTACGTATGGGATAATTTTATCATGAAAGGCACTTACGGTCAGACGCCTATATTATTGGTTTCTGAATTGGTTCACTGAACTATAACAAATTTAAAACCTGCTCACATATTTTTTCACAGTTTTCTTCTTGTATTTTTTAGCTCCATAGCAGAATAAAATTTTTTTAAATTAAAAAATAATTATATAAAAAATTATATATATAAAAAAATTAATTTAGAATTTAAAATAAAATTTACTCTCTGGTTGCTTAGCTTATAGTATTTGCTTTTCCATTCTTAAAAATAAAAATAATAAAATACATAGAATTTATATATTTTTTTAAACCTCTTATCGTATTTCTTCACCTAATAGTAAATTAAAGCAGCGTATCGATGATAAACACAAATTCTTTTCTGTTTGCTCACATTATAGTTTCCGCTCTTCTCTTATTTTGAAATTAGGAAAAAAAAAGTTGGAATTAAGCAATTTTAGTTTGAGTGTCTTTTTATGAGGTTTCTCGAGATTATATATCGCTTTTAAAAAATTAGAGAAATTTTTTTCTACATAAAAAAAGAAAAAAAAATCCTATTTGAAAAAAATAAAAAAGACAAAAAAATGACAAGACAACAGCCAAAACCCCTTTTTCTTCTTTTTCTTATTTTTGTTGCTATTTGATTTTTATTGTTATCAAATCACAGTAGAAAAATGTTTGTAAAAAATGAGATCCACAACCTTTCAGCTCACATACAGCACCCTTATCAGGATATTTTAAATTTATTAATTTCTTTTCCTTGATAAAAGTGCTCTCTGAGTACCAAAACGCTGGCGATTATTTATTACAATAAGTTTTTTATTGTCATTTGATAAAAATGAAAATAACAAAGACAAACAAATATAAAAGAGAAGGAAGGTAAGTTGGTTGGTTGTCTCCTCATTTTTCTTTCCACTTTTTTACTTTTGTCCAAAAAGGAATATTTTTCTTTTATATTGTAGGAAAAAACTGATATATTTTAGCAAATTGGAATAGGAAAATTTTATCTTGGTTGTTCTTTGGTCGTTGAATTTTTGGTTTTATTTTCAGAAATGCTGCACATTTATTTGAGTATTGGACGTTTAATAGGATTTTAAATTGGATTTCAATTTCATTTAAATTTCTTCAATTTTCGAATAGTTTTAGTATAAAAGGCACATATAATCAGACGCAAAATTTCATTAGTATCTTAATCGGTCCACTGAATTGTAAGGCATTCAAAACCTGCACGCAAATTAAAAAAAAAAATTTTCCTTACATAATAGTAAATTAAGACAGCGAATGAATGATAATAACACGGAATCATCTCTCTGTTTTTATTATAGTTTTTGGTTTTTAATTGTTTAAAAATAAATAAACTAAGAATATTTGGAATCGAAAATTTGGAGTATAATTGCCTTAAAATATTTTACACGAGATTTGCTCGTTTTCAAAACTGATAAAAAATTATTATCAAACTGAAAGTATTGATCAGAACAAAACGTAGTCAGTATAAAGGAAATTTATAGTCAGACGTAGATATCATTGGTATCTGAATCGTCTCACTAAACCACAATAAATTAAAATCGGTACGTGAATATTACTCAAAAATCTCTCATTTACTTTGTTTGCCTGAGAGAAACTGCTCTTTCATTATTTAAAAATTGAAAAGGTGAATATATAGAATTGAACAAACTTAGTGTAACTGACTTTAAATAAGTTTTATGAAATGTTATCGTTTCCATAATTGGTACCAAATATATTATTAGTCGGAATGAATTAATCAGAAGGAAACTAATTTCAGTATTAGCGGCAGTTATAGTCAGACAACGTTTCAGAAATTTCTTTTTCTATTTCTTCAGACAATAGTTCATAAAAAACCACGTATCCATGATACGTTTGTCAATACATCAAGTATTAATTTCCTTTCCTTTTTGCCTAATATAATTTTTTTAAAGAACAGCTCTCTATGATTTTCACAGTTTCAGAAAATAGTTGATGTTTTCAACTAGTAGAACAATTATCATTATCCAGACATACGTTTTATCGTGGCAGTAATTTATTTCAGTAGAAAAGGCAGTTACAGCTATACAACAAATTAATTTTTTTTTTCTTATTGTCTAATATTATCTCTCTGGAAGATCTCTGGAAGATCTCTTCTAGAAGATGTTTTTTTGAAAATTAAAAATAATGTTTTAAAAGAAGTTTGCACAAATACGATGGACTTTCAGTGGCACTTGCAACATCAAAGCTTTCGTCTTCCGTTTTTTCATTGCTTTCAAATAAACTTATTGTATAATTTATTCAGGTTTTTATTTTTTAGGTTTAAATTTATTTAAATGTTTTAAATAAGTACAAAAATCTGTGTTCATCTCAAACATAAAATTAACTTTATCCTGCAATAATTTTTACAATAAATATTAATGTTATATAAACAAATTTTAGATCTAATGACAAAAATCGTTTTATACTTTATGAATATTTTACTTCGTACAAATAAATTATATAAATTTGTATTTAATATTTTTAAACAGGAATTGTAATAAAAAATACTTATTTGTAACATTTTCGTAATAAAATTTTGTTGTCATTTAAATAATAGCAATGTGTTATCTAAAGTGTATCTTGTTAAAAGAAGAGCAACAAATAAAGCATTTATATTATTATGAAAAAATTATATGAACAATCACTGAAATTTAAGATTCTTATAGAGAAAAAAGGTATTGCTTGACAAACATTGTTGCAATTCATTAGAAAATTTTTACTTCGTGAGGAAAAATACTTGCTTATATTATAAATAAATCGAATATACAATTTCTGGAACGTGCCAGGTTTGCACAGGAAAATAAACGTTTTAGTACTCCAATTATTGAAATTCATGATATATATATATATATATATACATTGAATTTACATTTATATTGAATTTGTAATTCATCTGACATTAATCTGTCATTAAATCAATGGGCTTAAGTGTTTTTATATAAAATTTGATTAGAGCAATTAGGCAATTAAAAATTAATCTTTAGTTACGGCAAATTAATTTATTTAGTTGAATATTCAAGAATTTTGTTAAAACTTTCTGTTTTGCGTTGATAATTAATTTTCTTGATCAAAAATTCGTCTTTTTCTTCCAAAATTGAACAATTTTGTTAAATTTTTTTCCTTTGTGACTCAAAAATATTTTTCTTGGTGAATTCAAGATTCCTTCAAAACTGCTTAAAACTTCTACAACATGGTTTAAATTTTTTTCCTTTCTGGACTGATTTTTTTAAATTGCGAATTTAAATATAAGTTTAAAAATTCGTCTATTTTAGTTTAAAAACTGATTTATTTTGGTAAATTTTTAATCGGTTAATTGAAGGCTAAAAACCTGCAAGTAGAAAATTTAATTATTTTGTTAAGAATTTTTTACTGTTTTTAGTTAAAAATTAATGTTTTCAAACTGAAAATCTAATGAAACATTTTTATTAAACATTAGTCTTATTTTCTTCTTGTTTAAAAATTTATCTTCAATGGTCGAGGACTTCACTTTTCTAACAAAAAATTGCGTTTTTCCAGTTAATGTTTATAAGTAAACATTTCACCGTGCAATTTTTTGTTCAAAACTTATGTTTTGAATTATAAATTGTTATTTTTTTTTAAATCAAGCATGTGGTTGAAAATTTAACTATTTTGTTCAGATTTCCTACTTTGGCTTAACTTTAATTATTTACGATTCAAAAGTAAAATCTCTACTAATTGAAATATTAAACATGACCTATTTTTCTATTAATTTATCTTGTCACCTATAGAATTATATATTTTTTTAAATCGCTTTTTTCCGGAACTTAATCAGATTTCAGTTTGAAAAAGGAAGGTCTAAATCGGAAAAAATTACGACCTAGACTGATTCGTCAAAAAAAAATCCAATTTGGTCTCACTGTGAAACGTTTGGATAGGATCATTATTATTCTTAGTGGAAAAGGCAGTCATAGTAAGACATAAAATATTTGTTTACTTTTCTCTATAAGTATTTTTGTTGACGGAAATTTTAAAACTCGAAGGAGGCTTTTTTCTCTCGTACTCTAGCCGTCTTCAATTTTCGAGGGAAACCCACGCTGGCTTTACAACAGCAGTTTTACCATAATCTCACATTCCTTTCAGAAATGTAATTCAGAAATGTAATTTCTCAGACTCAGCATGAGGAAAAAAGTCAGAACGTATTTCGTAAAATGTGCGAATGTTTTTAGCCTTTTTTCCGCAGGCTTTGCATCTAAATGAGGACTGCTACATTTTAATTATCAAATAGATATGAATCTAGAGTACACTAGATCGTTTATGGGATTCAATTTTTTTATATAAAAACGATATTGTTTATTTTTTACATATTTAGGTCTATTTAAACGTCCGATTAATTATTAATAGAAATTTATATTATATCTGCAACTGTTTATTGAAGAAGGTTACAATAAAGACCTGTTATCTTCTAAGGCAAGTACTACTTGTAAATTTATATGTCACTTTATAAGCTTCTTTTTTACCACTAAAAAAACTTTAACATGAAGTTTTTATGCATTAAGTGGACTATTTCAGGGAAAATTGCTGTTCATTTCTGCCATGTTTTCGAGTAGCGAGGTAATATTAGTTATTTATATTCTGAAAAACACATTTTCTTTATTAGTTACTTTTGTAACTCTATTGTTGAAACTTCGCTTTTTTAGGTTAGATTTTAATGCTTTTGATTTAAAATTAAAATCACTTTTGGCTGAAAAATCAGCTGTGCACTTAGTTGAAAGTTGAACTTCTTTATTAGAAATTTATTTTTGGGGTAGAATATTCGACATTTTATTTTTATTTTATCTCCTTAGCTGAAATCTCTTCCTTTTACGTTAAATTTACCTTTTTAAAAAATTTAAACTCTTTTGTGATTGAAATATAAACCATTACCTTTTCCGCCGAGAATACATCTTTTTATTTAAAAATTAATTTTTCTATCTGAAAGTTTAAGTATTCAATTTTTTGTAGAAAATGTATCTTTCAAGGAAAAAGTTCAACTATTCGGTTACGAACTTATATATTTTGCTTGAAATTTGTCCTATTTGGTAAAATGGTAATCTTATTGTTTAAAAATTCACCTTTTGTTTAAAGATTTAAATAGTTTGATGAAAATTAAGATTTCAAAAAATAAATCTCTGTGTGAAAATACTACTTTATTGGCAAAACGTTATTTCTTTTTTACTGGAACAGCCCAGTATAAAATTTCCTTTTAGCATCCTACCATTTTTCGACAAAGGTTTTATTATTTGGTTTAAAATTAATTCACTAGCTTTGACTAAGGAAATTTTATTAGTTAAAAATTCCACTGAACTTTTAAAAATTGGTTTAAAATTCATTTTTTGGTTATAGATTTACCATTTTAATATGCATTTTTCATTGAAAATAACGATCAGTAAAAGTAAACAAATTGATTTATAACACTAAATGAAATTCTCTATAGTTTTGAATTAACAGGGAATTCAATCATTTTCCTTAAATACGTATCTAGAACAATGGTAATCTTATTGTTTAAAAATTCACCTTTTGTTTAAAGATTTACACAGTTTGCTGAAAATTAAAATTTCAAAAAATAAATCTCTTTGTGTGAAAATACTACTATATTGGCAAAACGTTATTTCTTTTTCACTCAAACAGCCTAGTATCAAATTTCCTTTTAGCATTTTACTTTTTTTGAACAAAGGTTTTATTATTTGGTTTAAAATTAATACTCTTGGTTTGACTAAAGAAATTTTATTAGTTGAAAGTTAGAAAAACTAAATCGAATTGAACTTTTTTTATTTAAATTTAAAAAATGTTTAGGCAAAAACTTAACTACTTTGCTTAAAGGTAGAATACTTTGTTTAGAATCCATTTTTTGGTTTTAGATTCACCATTTTAGTATTCAATATTAATTGAGAATAAATTTTCCTTGGTTAAAAAATCATTCAATTAATTAAAATCATTACTTGAAAATTAATTTTTTTAGCTACATTTTAACTATCGCAATTTTGATTAAAACTTCACCTTTTAAGTAGAAAATGTCGAGTATAAGAGTTTCTTAACAATTTTCCTTTTTTATGCAAAAAATTGTACTTTTGAATCAAAATGTAATTATCTGTTTGAAAATCAATCTTTTGCTTAAATTCAACATTTTTTCCTATTTTAACTGAACAATTTTTGTGAGTTAAAAATTAAACTCTTCCTATTTTGGAAAACATTAAGTGCGAAACACGAGATAGAACGTGATGAACATGTGTTCGTTTAAATCGAAGGAGCTTTAACAAAAGAGAATTCACAATCATCAAATTACAGTTGTCGATCGCGCAGCGCAAGGAAAATATTTTATCAATCGCTGTACGTTAAGTAAATATATTAGTTCAATACAATTAAATATATTAGCTCAACGTGATTCAGTATATTGGTTAAAATGATTTAAATTTTAACTCTTCCATTTCTTGTGTATTTTGTTTAAAATTTTTCTGCTTTCATTAAAAAGGAACGCTCGGTTAAAAGTTGATCTTCTTCGTTGAATATTTTACCATTAAACTGCTAAAAATGAAAAACTAAACTGCTTTGGAAAAAACCAAACTATTCTGTTAAAAATTAAACTACTGTTTTTAATTTAAACCTCATTGTTAAAAGTTATTTTGTTATTGTAGGATATTCATATTTTTTGTCAGAACTTATCTTCTTAGTTTAAAATATAACGAGTTTTTTTTTTAATTTATGTATACTATTCAAATGTCGTTTTTTTAACAGGAAATTTAACTTCATGAATAAAACTCATCTTTGTGTTTTAACATTAATCTATTTTCGTTGGACATTTAACTAATTTTTTTAAAATTCGTCTTTTTTTAAAAAATAAAGTGTTTTTGATTTTAAATAAAACTCTTTTTATTTAAATATAATGAATTAAATTTTCTTTAGAATACATCTATTTTGGTTAAAATTGAACTACTTTAATTAAAATTTAGCTAGTTTGTTGAAAGCTTGTTGTTGCTGTTTTTAAGGATTCTTCATTTTAGTTAAAAATTCATCTTTCGGGTTGAAAAGTTAACTATTTCTTTAGAAATTCGCTTATTTGTTTGGAAATTATTCTGCTTAGTAAAAGTTCATATATTTAGATGAAAATTAACTGTTTTAGTGAAAATTCGTGTTTTGGATTTAACAGGAGTTTTTTTTGCAAAAAATTCATCAGTTTTGGAAATAATTTCATCTTTTTTCTTAAAAAATTTGTCTATTCAGTTGAAAATTACCTCTTTTTTTATTGTTTCATTAAAAACAATCTTAAATTTTCTTAAAATTCTTGGATAATTATATTTATAGAAACTTAATATTGGTAAAAATGATTAAAAGTCGAACTATTTCATTTCTTGCAGAAAATTAATTGTTTCAGCAACAAATAATATATTTGGTTCGAAACTTGTGTATTTTGTTGAAGATTTTTTTGCTTTTCTTAAAAAAGGAATCTTAGTTGACTGTTTTACCATTAGGCTAAATATGTAACTATTCTATAAAAAATAAACTTCTTTGTTAAACATTCTTTTTTTGTTAAAGATTCATTTTTTTTAGTTAAAAATTCATCTTTTTGTCAGAAAATTAATTTTTATATAGGTAAGTTTAACTATTTTTTTATCCAAAATAATATTTTTAGTAGAAGATTCAACCATTTGCTTCTAAGCTCTTTATTTTGTTGAAACATAATCTTTTTAAAAGAAACTTAATTTTCTTGAGTGAAAATTTACCTCTTTGGTTAAAGACAAAACTATATAATATTATCTTCTTAGTGGAAGCTTCTAATGTGTCCCCTAAGGGTTTACATTTTTTTTTATTCACCCTCTTTCTATTCCTTAACACACC
>JAAAKG020110315.1:0-15491 GCA_010014905.2 Druon quercuslanigerum
GGGGTAAATAAAATCTGGACAACAGAGAAAGCTCAATTGACAGTCGAAACGTTAAAATCATTACTTCTTGTAAAATATAATTTAACTAGTTCTTGCGAAGACTTTTATAACGTTATTAAAAATAATGACGAAATTTTACGAAAAGTGCGTTTCTCGGAAAAATATGTGTAAAAACATGTAATTACATATCAAATATGTAATATTTACTGCATTTATTGAAAATATAATGCAAAAAATATGTGTAATATTTGCTGCGTTTTTTGAAAATAATATGTTTTATGCCTCGAGAGTATTTTGTAAGCATTTTGAACCCCCCCCCCCCCCTTAACCAGTCAGCGTCCTGTTTTTTAGCATTTCAGATATGGTCACTTTATCAATAGGGATTCTGCGTTTGAGGTTTCTGAATGAGTGCGAAAATTATTGAATTATGGTTTTTAGACTTTGAAGTTTTTACATGTGTGGGTTTAAGCTAGCGTTTTAAAACAGTGTGGAAATTATTAACTTTTTGTATAAGAGTTGAAATTTTTACATCTGTGAGTTTATGGATTCTGAAAGAGTGTGGAAATAATCGATTTATTGTTTTAGAGTTGAAACATATAGCACATGTGGACTTGAGGTTTGATGTTTGTTGATAACAAATTAGTAGACGTAGTGTTTATTGGTTTAGAATTTATAGGTTTATGATTTAGAGTCTAGTATTTAAAGGTTTAGGGTTTATGTGTTCAGGGTTTATCTGGTTAAGGTTTGTGGGTCTAGGGTTTATCGGTTTAGAGATTGTGGGTTTTTCCAAAATAAAAGTTTAATGCCGCTTCTTTTTATCCTATTAAAAGAAGTTATAGCTTTTTTATTTATAGAATTATTTACCAAAAACTGTTTTTTTTTTCTCTAATTAATATACCTTAAATGTTTTTACTTCAATTCGCAACGAAATGGGAAGTTTTTAATATTTTGTGATAAATTTGAGCATAAATATGCAGACAGTGTATAATTTGTGCACAAACAACGTTCCAAGCATGGTTTATATTAAATAGTTCTTTTTCTTTGATGAAAATATTAAAATTTTGCCATTTCTAGAAACCTGCTAATGGTAGAAAACGAAAGATTTATGAAAGTTTTAGGGAAAGAAACGTTCTCTAATGTAGCAGAAAGTTTCAACAATTACAGACTGGAAAATCCTTTGTTATTTACAATAGAGCTAAAATTTAAACTAGCTGAAATTGAAAAAGGACCCACCCAATAGTCGAAATTATTAATGCTGAAATGAACGATGTCAAAAGTCTTTTTCAGTACCTTTATCCTGAAGCACAAGAATTTTTAAATCACGAGCGATATATTAGTTTTCGATTCTATTATCTCATCGGAAGAGGAATAAATTAGGTTCAATTATTTTTTAATACGAACCAATATAACATAATTATTATCTTTACCACGAAAATAACAATTTATGCATTGAAAACTATTTTTTATAGTTAATAAACAATGCCTGTGCAAATTAAAACATCAGCAGTTTGTTAAGTACTATTTCAATGGAGCTAAAACTTTACAGAAAACTTTTTTGTACCTTCCTGAACAACTTTCTCAGTAACAGTTCTGCTTGCTCAAAATTCGCTCGATACCCGAATCACTGAAAGTTGTTTGTGCATGAATTATGCACCATCTCGGAAAAAAATTACGAACAATTTTTTAAAATAAATGTTTGAAACTTTCGCTATTATCATCCGACGCAGAAAATGATAATGCGTACTTCTGATCATTTTTATTTAAAAATATTTAAAACTTCCCTTTTGATTATTTCAAGTGCCTAAGGGCCTCCCCAATCCAGCAAAATAATAATATATCTCTTTTTTGCATCTGAAGTTTTGTCACTACGCAAAGAGGAATTTAAAAAGAATGACTTTAGCGTAGAAAGGATGACATTTTATGAAATTTTTCAAGTTCCTCAAAAATAATGGAATTTGAAGCAAATAATGTGTTTAACCAAAAAAGAGGAATACTCAAGAACAAGAATAATAGTAGTTTGATGATTTAATTAACTCGCGTTGCGCGCTCAGTATTTGTATTCCTCCCATATTTTGCGCATGCCTTCTAAAATTAAAGTTCAACACATCTACAACAGTAATTTGGTGATTGCGAATTGTCTGTTGTTAAAGCTTCTTCGGCTTTAACGAACACATTCTCATCACGAATCCAGCGAATCACCAATCATCACGAATATCAAATTTATATTATATTTATTCTTGCACCTCGGGCTGATAATGCTTATTCAGATATTGCAAAATTATATACAAATTTTATTTTTCATGAATAATTTAATACTTGCTCCTTATTTTCAATTAATTTTTATTCTAAGCTGCCATGGCAACTCGATCTTTTCAATAAATTTATATTATTACAATTCATAATATTTATTGTTATTGAAACATAAGTTTTTTATCTTATATTTTAAATTTGAAAAAGTGCGCATCGTATAAAAAAATGGTTACTAAACATTTTATTTCATCTTGTTTCGTTTTTCCATATAATCAATGTGTTAATTTTAAAAGTTACTTTTTTAAATTTAAATCAAAAGTACGTATTCTAGCGTAAAGTGGCTCGAAGAAAATTTGTAGATAACATTTTAGCGAAAAATTGTATTAATTAAAATGTTAATGTAGCTTGGATCGTTTTTCTAAATATTTTATTTCTTCATTGTCAACGCTATGTGAATTGAGAAAAAATGTAGGGATAGAGGATAAAAAGTAGGTTGCAGAAAGTATCACGTAGGGAAAGGAAATGTTAAGCTGGCACAACACTATTGAGGTATCGAGATGAAACCTTCCTCATAACTTAGGGCTCATTTATGGCTAATTTAAACCCGCAATCCCAAATTTAGGACTCCATTTTTTTTTGTAAAAAATAGTGTTTGCGCTAGCTTAACGTTAAGCTGCCCGAACATTGCTTTAAAACGTACTAAAAATGATTTTAGAGCGAACTCACCTCATTGAATAATGTAGGGCTTATTTAGGGCTCTGGAAATATAATAATCAAAAGTTTAAAAAAAATGTTTAAACAATTTTTGTTTAAACAATCGCTCTAAAAATGATCTAAACAAATTTGTTTTCTTACCCTGTGTTGAGACTCATTTAGGGCTCCCCGAATATAATATATGAACTTTTAAAAAATTGTTGAAACAATAATAGACCACTAAATTCAGGACTGCGGGTCCAAATAAGTCCTCAAGGAGCCCTAAATTATACAAGAGAAAAGAATGAATTTTGTAATTTTCTTCACGTATTTTTTACAACGTTAAGGTGGCACAACACCATACATAACGAAAAAAAGGGGGTGAAGGAAAAATCGCACAACTTTCGGTGGGAGATATTTAAGGAGCCTTAAATGATTTTGAAATTATAGAAAGGAAATAAAAAAAAAATTTTAGCAAATTTGTTTAAAAAATAATTGTTTAAAATTTTTTTTAAAGTTAATATATCATATTCGGGAAGCCCTAAATGAGTCTTAACATGGGATAAGAAAATTAATTTGTTCAGTTTATTTTCAGTTTGATTGTTTAAACAAAAATTGTTAAAACATTATTTTTAAATTTTTTCTTATCATATTCCCAGAGCCCTAAATAATCCCTAAATTATTCTATGAGGAGAGTTTGCTCTAAAATCATTTTTAGTACATTTACAGCAATGTTCGGCCAGCTTAACGTTAAGCTAGCGCAAACACTATTTTTTACAAAAAAGAATGGAGCTTCAAATTTGGGACTGCGGGTCCAAATTAGCCCTAAATGAGCCCTAAATTATGAAGAAGGTTTCATCTCGATACCTCAATAGTGTTGTGCTAGATTAACATACCTCGTAGGGAATAGTGTAGAGTGTATAGTGAACTGGGGGAATTGGTTGGGATACAGTATAAGAATTAGGTTGTAGAATATACAGGTTAGTAAATTTTGTACAGTATATCGTGAACTATGGAAAGAGTTTTTAATAGAGGATTAGAAGTAAGTTTGGGAAAGCACAGGGTATGAGATTGTGGATGGTGTGTAGTGCATGTTGGATTGTGGAAAGAGTTTAGAATAGAGGATAAGAAGTAGGTTAGAGAAAGCACAGGGTATGAGATTGTGGATGATGTGTAGTGTATATTGGATTATGGAAAGGGGTTGGGATAGAAGATAAGAAGTAGGTTGTAGAAAGTAAAGCGTAGGTGATCGGGGAACGTAAATAGTGGAGAGTGTATATTGTATGCGGAATTTGGAAAGGGGTTTGGATAGAGGATAAGAAGTAGGTTGTAGAAAGTATCACGCAGGGGATAGTGGAGAGTGTATAGTTAACTAGGGAAAAAGGTTGGGATAGGAAATAAGAAGTATGTTGTAGAAAGTACAGGGTAGCGCATAGTGGATAGTGTGTAGTGCACGTTGCGTTGAGGAAAGGGACTGGGAAAGAAGATAAGAAATAGGATCTACAAAGACCATTTTAGATGATAGTTAATAGTGGATGGTATATAGTGTATGGAGAATTGTTTTAAGGCATTGGGGACGATGATAAGAAGTAGGTTGTAGAAGGCACAGGGTAGGGGATAGTAGAAAGGTGAATTGTGGAAAGCGGTTCGGAAAGAGGAAAAGAAGTAGGTTGTAAAAAGGATACGGTAGGGGATAGTGGATAGTGTATAGAAGACGGGAGATTGTAGAAAGGGGTTGGGTTGGAGAGTAAGAAGTAGGTTCTGGAAAGTACAGGGCAGTGGATAGTGTATAATGTATGGCGAATAGTGAAATGGGGTAGGGACTGCGGGCAAGAAGAAGGTTGTAGAAAGTACATGGTTAGGGAGACTGGATGCTACATACTATGTAGTAGGTAGTAGATAGTAGGTGAATTGTAGAAAGGATTTTAGATAGAGTATAAGATGTAGGTTGTAGAAAGTATCAAGTAGAGGATAGTAATTAGTGGATAGTGTATAGTGTATAGCGAACTGTGGAAAATGGTTCGGATACAGTATAAGTATTAGATTGTAGAATAGACAGGTTAGAAGATACTGGATGTTGTACAGTCTATAGTGAATTGTGAAAAAGGTTTGAAATAGAGGATAAGAAGTAGGTTGGAGAAAGCACAGGTTGGGAGATAGTAGATGGTCTGCAGTACATGTTTGATTGGTGAAAGGGTTTGGGTTAGAGAATAAGAAGTAGGTTGTAGAAAGCACTGGCTAGTAGATAGTGGATGGTGTGTAGTGTATGTTGGATTATGGAAAGGGGTTGGTATAGAGGATAAGAAGTAGTTTATAGGCAGTACGGCGTAGGTGATCATGGATAGCGACTAGTGGACAGTGTATCGGGAATTCGGAAAGGGGTTGGGATAGAAGATAAGAAGAAGGTTCTAGAAAGTACAGGATAAGTAATAGTGTATAGTGTAGATGAATTGTGGAAAGGGGTTGGAATAGAGGATAAAAAGTGGTTTGGAGAAAGTACAGGGTAGAGAATCGTGGATAGTGTATAGTGAATGGTGAGTTGTGGTTAGTGGATAGTGGACAGAAGAGGACAGAAGAGAAGTGAAGTTATGGAGGGGTTTGGAAGAAATTTAAAAGACTTAATTAACGACTTAATAGAGAAGGAAATGCCTTTTGCAGGCCATGACGCCTACTTTGACCAATTTTTTTCGTGCAATTCGAGAAAGAATTGGTCGGAAGCCGGATCTTCAGCACCGGCTCTGGTCGCTGCTGGCGAAATAATAATAAAGCACAATAGGTCGTGAATTCTAAGGGGATAAAGGTGAAAAGGTCTGTCGGATTCGCTATAAGTAGCTAGCGTTAACGAGTGCCATCGCTCAGCTGGAGCTTAAAGCCTCGTTAGAAGGCTAACAGCCATCCATGTATCTTGTGAATCGCACATCCCGGCCCACGGCTCAAACATACACCCCACCTCATCCGTCCTCTCTTCAGCCTGCTCCTCGATCTGCTAATTTATATAGGTTTATCGATTTACAGCCCGTTTATGTCTCGATGAATCCAACGACTTCGGTTATTCGTCAGATAAAGCTTGCAGCTGTAATTCGAGTGCGAGATAGAATTCTACGGTATTACTCTTTTCCATCGAACCATGAAATCTTGCGGGAAGAGCGTGCTCTGGAAACTCAAATATAATCTCGAATTTGTTGCTAATTGGAAATTTTAAAATCAGCTAAAAATACCAGTAAAGGAATTTCTAGTGAGCGGTATGGTAATGATCAATAATTTGATTACGATTTTTATATTACAATAGCAGGGAAAAATTAATTTTTTCGAGTTCACTTCATAAAGTATCTATTTATGAAAACTAGAGAAAAAAAGTCTATTCAGGAAAAGGGGAATTAAAATATTTGGTATCAGAATATTGAATTTGTGTAATACGACAAAATTTTTCTAAAAATAATAATAATTAATTTAAATGTAGATAAAAGTAATTATCTAGTGTCAATTCTTATAAACTGAATCCATCATCGCAAACCGTCTAAAAGCCTGTAGAAATTTCAAAATGAAAAAATCGTCTCTATAGCCAAAGAGATTCAAAGCTCGATATAAAAAAATAGAATCCATAGGAGACTTCTAAAAAATGAATAAAACTAAATTCCAGAGCTGATTACTTTTTTTTCTCTGAGCATTTTTTTCAACCAAAAAATTAACTATTCCGATGGTAGATTTATCATTTTATTTTCGAATAAAATTTATTTCTTTAGTTAAAACCCAACTGTTTTTGCTTTAAAATAAATTTTTTCTAGTTTTTAAAATAAACTATTTTGTGAAAAAATTTACTGCTTAGTTAAAAATTACCTTTTTTGTTTTTTCTTAAAAATTTCACAATTAAGTTGCATTTTTTCTTATCTCTTGACTGAGAAATCTGCCCGTTTAGAAAATCAATTTCTTTAGCTAAAAATCGTCTATTTTGTTTATAAATTCAATTCCTTTGCTGAAAATTTCATCGTCAATTAAAATCAAAATACGTCTTGCTGAAAAATTATACGTGCGGGTTAAAATTTTAACTTTTTATAAAAAATTCATCTTTTTGGTTTCAAAATGACAATATTTGGTCAAAAATTAATTTTTTTTTATCACTTAATTACTTTATTAAAAATTCATCCTTTTTTGTTTAGTTTAGCTGCATTATTTAGTAAGTAGAGTATGTTTTTATTTGTTATTTGACCTATTTGGTTCAAAATTAAACTATTTTGTTTTAAATTGTACTTTTGCTTTAAATTTTACTGCTTTTTCCTAAAAATTAGTTTAATTAATAAAAATAATAATTGATCGTTTATGATTGAAAGTTTAACTGATTGCTTATAGGCTAATCTACTTTACTTGGAACCTATTTTTTTAAATGAAGATATATCGCTTTTGTTAAAAATTTATTTATTTAACAGAAAACTTGCGTGTTTCATTCGTGGTTCAAAATTGACTTTTTTATGGAAAAAATTTACTATTCTCTGGTAGATAATTAATTTTCTTCGTTTAAAATTCATCAATATGGTTGAAAAATAATTTTTTGTGATTTTTCGAAAATTCTTATATTTCAGTTAAATGCAAGTATAGTTAATTTAAAATGAAATTCTTATAAAAAAAATTTCTAATTTATTGATACTTCATCATTTATTATTTGAAAAACTAAATACTCGGTTGAATTTCTTGGGCAAAAATTGATTTTTTTTTGTGTGAAAGATTCAAAATTTTATTTGAAAATGTTTCTCGTCAGTTTAAAAATTATTTTTTGTTCTGCAAATTCCATTTTTTTCACTACAAATCTAATTATTCCACTTTTGGTTGAAAATTCATCTTTTTTAAATATTTGGTGGAAAGGTTATTAGTCTGGGTTAAATATTGAACCATTTTGTTGAAAATTGGCTTTCCTTTCAATTAAATTTTCTTTACTTTATTCAACTACTTGGTTCAAAATTTATGTATTTTGGTTAAAATTCTAATTATTTGAACAAGAAGAATTTGTTGGAAATTGAAAATTTCATTTAAAAATTCATCTCTTCAGCTAAAAGTTGTCTAAAACCGGAAATTACTGTTTTTAACTAAAAATTCAATTATACCTTTTTAGTTTAAAATTTATCTTTCTTAGTTCTAATTTAACTATTTTCTGTAAAATTCACGAACTTTTTTTAATATTTGTTTTTCTTTCGGTAGAAACTTGATCTTTTTTTTGTTAAAAATGCAACTATTTGTTCAAAAAAAAATCTGTTTAGGTTAAAAATTGAATTATATGGTTGAAAATTTTCCTTTTTTGTCAAATTTAATTGTTTTTATTAAATTATTTTAATTTTTAAAAATTCAACTAGTTGGGTTCCAGAAAGGGGGGGGGGTAATTGCCATATAAAATGTGTCTGATTAAAAACTTAAAACATTTATTTCCCTGCTGATGAAAATAATTGTGATTTGGTATGTTGACTTGGAGTGATTTCCAATAATTTTCTACGAGAAATTGAACGTCCGGAAGCAATGGAATGAAAATGATTAATCTGCCAATCCGTTTTAAGAAAAAGTCAGATATTTTCATTTCTCATCTTCGCGCGAGAAGGAAGATTCGAGACTTGAAAAATAATTGAACAAATATACTTGAAAGTAGGATGATCGTTTTGTATATAAACGTCCGTTCCATTTATATATTTTTCCTATTCTGTCTTTGTCTATTTATATTATTATTGTTTTTTATTTTTAATTATTATAAGGATATCCAAATAAACAAATAAGTCCCAAATAAACAACAGAAAAATCGGATTCTTTAGTAGATGTTTCCAAGTGCTAACCATTTTATTTTCACATTTCGTATCGCATTTGATGTGCATGACGCAAAAGTTTATGAGGTTCTATTAAAATTCACATGAAATTATATTATCAAATATAATAAAGTCTTTCATTAATTGAGGCACTAAAAGGATAATTTCGAAGGGAATTATTATGAATTTTAACGATCATCCACAAATTACGTGAGACATTTTTTGAGGAAGAGGGGGTTTGATAAAATCTGAGTGTTTCTCTGTTTTTTATGAGAAGGGAGGGGGAGGAGGGCGTATATTCGTAGATGAAAAAAAAGAAAATTAAATGTATTTAAATTTTTAAACAAATATCGGAATTTCAAAACTAAAAATAATAAATTATCTACCAAAAATAAAGTAGTTTAAATTTGAGTTTATAAAATTGATTTCTTAAAAAAGGAGAATTTTCAATAAAACAATTAAATTTTTAATTAAAGAAGTAAACTACTTTTCAACTAAGGAGATGCATTTATTTTTAACTAAAAATATTAACTTTTTTCCAACGAAGATGACATATCAACCAACGAAATTAATTTTTAAAAAAAGTTAATGAAATAAAAGATTAATTTTCAAAGAAAAAAGATGATTTTTAACTTTAACTTTAACGACCAGAATAGAAAACTTAAATTTTTACTTAAAAATAATAATTTAGAACGAGAG
The DNA here is from genome assembly GCA_010014905.2 of Druon quercuslanigerum. Classification (NCBI taxonomy): domain Eukaryota; kingdom Metazoa; phylum Arthropoda; class Insecta; order Hymenoptera; family Cynipidae; genus Druon; species Druon quercuslanigerum. Next base: position 9,423 of record JAAAKG020110315.1, read on the forward strand.
AAATTAACTTTTGAATAACATTTGAATTTTCACCAAATAAAATTTTTTTAAACTCACATATTTCAATTTTTAAAACAAAAAAAAAACAATAAAACGACTTTTTTTTTTTTAAATAGTATAGTTAAATTTAAGATTTAAAAAATTACATTTTAAGTTGAAATATCAATTTTTAACAATTTAAATACATTTTTAAACCAAAATTTGACTTTTTAACCAAAAAAATTAATTTCCAAGTTCAAATACAAATTTTCCACAGAAAAAAATTTTTCAAAAAAATAGTTAAAATGTTGATAGAACATGTGAATTTTTAATCAAAAATCGAATAGTAGAATTGACACTGAAAAAACTGCATTTTTAAATTATCAAGAAAGTAGTAAAATGTAGACTGAAAAATAATATTTATCAACAGAGAATAATTTTTTTTAAATAGTTCAATCTTCATCCAAAAAAAAAAAAATTGAACCAAATGTTTGAATTAAAAAAAAATAAAGTGTTATTAAAAAAACGAATTTTTAACAAATTAAATAAATTCTCAACTGATGTAAAAAAATTTTTTTAGAGAAAAAAAGGAATTTTAACAAAATATTTTAGTTTTCTACCTAAAAAATTAATTTTGAACTAGAAAAAATATATATTTTCAAACAAATAAATGGACTTCTTTACAACTGAGAGGATAAATTTTTTTTTTAAATAAAAAATAATAATTTGGAACGAGAGAAATGAACTTTTAAAAAATATTTGAATTTTCACGAAATAAAATTCTCTTAAGCCCAAATATTTTAAATTTTAGACTAAAAAAAAGCAATAAAACGAATTTTTATTGAAAAGTAGAATAGTTAAATCTAATATTTAAACAATCACTTTTAAAATAAAAATATGAATTTTTAACAATTTACATACATTTTTAAACGAAAATTTGATTTTTTACCAAAAAATTAATTTTAAAGTTCAAATACAGATTTTCAAGAGAAAAAAAACTTCAACAAAATAGTTACTATTTTAAGAGAATATGTGCATTTTTATATAAAAATCGAATAGTAAAATTAAAATTAATAAAATTAAATTTTTCAATGCAAAGGAATTAATTTTTTACAACATTTTTGATTAAAACCTTAGTTTTCCACGAGCAGAAAGTGAATTATCAAGTAAATAGCAAAATGTTGACTGAAAAATAATATTTATCAACAGAGAATAATTTTTTTTAAATAGTTCAATCTTCATCTAAAAAAAAAATTGAACCAAATGTTCAACTGATGTAAAAATAAAACTTTTTAGAGAAAAAAAGGAATTTTAACAAAATATTTTAGTTTTCTACCAAAAAAATTAATTTTGAACTAAAAAAAATATATATTTTCAAACAAATAAATAGACTACTTTACAACTGAGAGGATAATTTTTTTTTTTAAATAAAAAATAATAATTTGGAATTAAAAAAAAAATTAAAGTGTAATTAAAAAGATGAATTTTTAACAAAATAAATAAATTCTCAGCTGATATCAAAAAACTTTTTAGAGAAAAAAAGGATTTGTAACAAAATATTTGATTTTCCTAACAAAAAAATTAATTTTTAAATAAAAAAAAATACATTTTCAAAAAAATAGTTGAATTTGATACTAAGGTTTTACATGACGTTACATAAGAATGAATTTTTGACTCAAAACTTAAAAACGATTGAAAAAACCGATTACCAACAGATTAGTTAAATTCGCTACTAAATAAATAAATTTTCAACAAAAATTACTATTTTTAACTTAAAAAGATAGATTTTTTAATTTAATTTTTTATTTAATTTTATTTTCAACGAAATAGATATATTTTAGGATTTTATTTCTTTTATTTTATTTACAACATTAAATCAAAAGCAGAGCCAAATGTCTTATCAGGGAAATAGTTGGTTTTTCTGCAAATAAATAATTTTTTAAAGCAAAATGATGAATTTTTAACCAAAAAAGTGCATATTTAACCACACATTTGAGTTTTCAAAGAAAAAAAAGAAAAAAAAAAGAAGTTTGACAAAATATTTTATTTTTTAACTATAATGATAAATTTTTAATTAAAAAAATTATCGTTGATTTTACAGTAAATAAAAATAATTTCTTAAAAAAAAGAAATTTATTTTCAACAAAGTACTTGAGTTTTAATTTGAAAGCGATATATTTTCAACAAATACTAGAATGGTTAATTTTTTATTAAAAAATTCAACCTCAAAGATAAAAAACACATTACCAAAAAAATAGTAAGATTTGTAACTAAATAAATAAATTTTCAACTAACTAGGTGAATAATTGTTTGAAAAAATGCATTTTTCACAAAATAGTTGAGTTTTCCACTAAAAAATATACATTTTCAAACAAATGGGTAATTTTTTAAATAAGATTTTACAATTGACTTTAGATGAAGATGAATTTTCAAAACAAACTAGAAAATTTTAGCCAAAAAAAAAACAGTTTAACACAATATTTGGTTTTGAAACTAAAAGCCATAAATTTTTAATTTCAAAATTCAATTTCGACCAGAAAAAAATGCTTTATCATTAAAATATTTTAATTTTTCACAAAATAAATAAAATTTCAACTTAATTAGCAAATCTTTAATAGGAAAACTGCATTAAAAAACAGTTTAGTTTTCAACCAAAAAAGATGAATTTTTAACAGAATAAATAAATTCTCAACTGATATGAGAAAACTTTTTAGAGAAAAAAAGGAATTTTATCAAAATATTTGAGTTTTTTGAATTTTTGACTCAAAACCAGAAAACCAAAAAAAAAAAAAAGAAAAAACGATTACCAACAGATTCGTTAAATTTACCACTAAATAAACAAATTCTTAATAAAAATTACTCATCCTTAAAGCAACAAAATGTATTTTTAACAAAATTGTTGAGTTTTTACCCAAAAAGATGAATTTTTAACTAAAAAATATACATTTTCCAACAAATAGTTTAATTTTTAATTAACATTTTACACTTGGCGTTAAATAAAAATTAATTTTTAACTTAAAGTTAGTTTCAACCTAAAGTTACTTATATTTTGTCAAAATAAAAAAAATAAGTTTTACAAAATAGTTTGATTTTCAGCTCAAAAAAATAGATTTTTAAATCGTAAATAAAATAGTTAATTTTACAGCAAAAATAAATAACTTTTTGAAGGAAAGGAATTAATTTTCAACGAAATAGATCCATTTTAGGCTTTTATTTTTTTAATTTTATTTACAACATATAATCACAACCAGAGCAAAATGCATTACCAGGGAAAGAGTTAATTTTTCACGAAATAAATAAATTTTTTAAACAAAATGATGAATGTTTAATCCAAAAAATGCATATTCAACCACATATTTGAGTTTTCAAATAAAAGAAAAAAAAGAAGTTTAAAAAAATAGCTGAGTTTTAATCTATGAGCGATACATTTTCAACCAAAACTAGAATGGTTTTATTATTAATAAAAACATTTAACCTCAAAAAAACGCATTATCAAGACAATATATTTGTAACTAAATAAATTTTCAAATAAATTGATAAATCATTCGTCGAAAAAATGCATTTTTTACAAAATAGTTGAGTTTTCAACTAAAAATATATATTTTTAAACAAATATGCTATTTTTCAAATTGAATTTTACATTTGAAGTTACATGAAGATGAATTTAAAAGAAACTAGAAAATTTTAGCAAAAAACAAAATACTTTATCAGAAAAATATTTTAATTTTTCACAATGTAAATAAATTTTGGACCAAACTGATGAATCATTAGCCAAAAAAACATATTTTTTATGAGATAGTTGAGTTTTCAACTAAAAAAATACAATAACTTTTTAATTGCAAAATTATATATCGACCAGAAAAAATGCTTTATCAGGAAAATATTTTTATTTTTGAAAAAATGAATTTTTAACTAAAAAGGATACATTTAACGTAATAATTTTTGAATAACTGTAAAGTTTTAACAAAAATATTTAAAAAATTGACTTAAAAAAAATGTTTTATATATCCTTTGGCTCAACTCTTCTACGTTTGAAGAAATAAAAAGCACATTCTTCAATTCGCTTTTAAATTTAATGCTAGTATAAAAAAACACTATTAATTATTTCAGTAATACTATTATTATTATTATTATATTATTAAATATAATAATAATTATAATATATTATTCTTATTATTTATTATATTATTATTATACTATCATTCGAATAATTCAGAAACTATGAGAATAATTTCAAGAAGAATTTTGGTCTATATTATGCATTAGGACACTTATGATTTTCCAGGCTGTTTTGTAATAACAATAATTTAAAGAGAACTACAAGCCTTCGAATGGGAAAACTTTCCTTTCCACGCTTCTATATAGCAAAGATTTAGAACTTCGCAATTCAAATAGTTTGAAACTATATGCTCGTAAAAAAATTCTAAATTGGAATTTCCATACCATATTCCCGTGGAATGGTTCCCACAAAATCTTCACATGCAAAGAATTTTCAAAACTACGATAAAGATCAGTAAACAAAAGAATTTGTTTTACTTACAAAAAACCGATTTTTTAACCTAATTTTTATTTATTTGACAAAATATACCTTTTTAATGTATAAAATTATTTTTAATTAAAGACAGCGTTTAATTGGAACAAAAACTCAATTTCTTTGAACCAAATAAATTTTTGGTTGAATTTCTGCAAATAATCCTTTGGTTTTCGTAAATTAACTGAAAATGAGACCTGATTTTGAATTCCGGAATAATTTATGGTTCAGCTTCCAGCAAAGAACGAGCTGACCGTTTTCATTCTTGATGAGGCATCAATCGAAAGAGTCCGCTGGGATAACCTTTCTTCTTTCACGATTGAGACTTATCTGACCGAAAACGTTTAAACTTTTTCAAATATGTAAATATCTTTTTTGCTACATTTTTTAAATCTTATTAGAAAAATTTGCAATAGAGATAATCTTTTCCTAATAAAAAATAAATCAATTTTCAACAAAAATTGAAATAGGAAAATGTAAAGTTTAAAACATCAATTAATTACTTTTCTATAAAAAGCGACTAATTTAGTTACCAAAATTAAAGATTGATCAAATAGGTAAATTTCGTACAAAAAAATTCAACTTGCAACCACGTAGTGCTTAAATTTTCAACCAAAAATATAAAAAAAAAAATAATGTAGGCAATTTTTCAACCTTGAGGGATAAATTCTTAACCACGAAGATGAAAGGTCTAATAAAAAAGCGAAATTTCATCAAAATAAATTAAATTTCAACTGAAAAGTTACATTTTACACTAAAAAAAGAGAGATTGAAAAAAATCATCTCTCTGGTTGCGAAATCTGTTTAAAGATCGTTAAATATTTAATGACAGAGAATATTTAGGTATAAATAAAATTGAAGAAATTTAAATGAGAATAATGTCAAATTTAAAATCCTAGTCAACATCGAATAATTAAGTTAATAAGCAGAATTCTGAAAATAAAATCATAAATCCATCGACCAAAGTACTTTTTAACCAAAGGAATCGATTTTAAAAAATATATAATTCATTAAAAAGAATTAAAATTTTTAACCAAACGCAAGATTTTTTTTTTAATACATGAATGTTTAACAACAAGAAAACTAATTTTTAACAAGTTTCGTCATTTTTCAACCTAAAATCTAAAGTCTGAACCACGAAGATAAATGATTGAGCAAAAAAGTACAATTTGAAACAGATGCATTAAATTCAAACCAAATACAAATACAAATTTTTGAATGAAAAAAATTAATTTTTAATTCTGAGGTGTCGAGGAGTGAGCATCGTGGTTTCGTTGCTGTTCTTGCCCGTTTAAACTTTTATTTTATATTTTTCCTTGGTTGGTTGCCTTATTATTTTTATTTTCTCTTTTTTTTATTTTTGTCCAGAAGGAAAGGCAATTTTTTTTCTTTTTCAGGAGAAAAAAGTTTTTTTTCAGATTGCAATAGTAACACGTTACGGCGTTTTTTTTCTAATTTAGTCGTTAGATTATTGGTTTTATTTTTACGAATTCTTTAAATTAACTTGATTATTGGACCTTAAAGACGATTTTAAATTGTATTTTAATCTAATTTGAATT
>JAAAKG020110326.1:0-38854 GCA_010014905.2 Druon quercuslanigerum
ATATGATACACCATCCCAACACCCACCCCCGTGAGAGGGCAGTAATTTGGGGGCCCCCCCCCCCCCCCCCCCCCCGCCATGAGCCAATCTTGGCCGCCCGTGTGCCCCGCACACATTGCACTCTATTACGCACCGGTTGTGGGATTAGCGGCAAAAATCTGAACCTTCGCGAAATCTAGGGTTCCAGAAACTGAGCATTAGACTCAACAACATGCAAAGATTTTTTATTTGTCGTGGTCTTGCTTTAAAAGTGGTATTTAAAAATTGCACATACCGAAAATTTAATTGTTTCCGTTACTTTTATAAAGCCATGTCATAATAAACTAAAAATAAATTAAAATAAATGTCGCCCAGCAGATTTGTGCTCCTTTCCTTTATTTAGACCTGCTTGACTGTTATGAATGTCAATATGATAAGGTGCAATATGGTAAAACATTCGTATAAATTTGGTGATAAGTATAGTTTTAATACCAAAAAACTTAAATTTTTGCTTCAATGTACTTACTGTTTGTCTGACCAGACTGCAGCGAAGGCCAAGCTTCTTTGGTTTGCGAATTTGAGGTCCCACTCTCTCGAACAGTATTGCCAGATACAGGTGGAGATGGAGTAGGTTTTCTAAAAAAACAGATATCTTTATAATCATTTCCGTTCCTTGCTTACGAAGCAGAAAACAGCGTAGTTATTTCTGTTTAGGTCCGAAGCTTTCTTTATTTCCAAATCGTTACATGTGTTAGAAAAGATATGCTTTCATATAATAATTTTCGACTTTTTGCTTCAGTTTTCAAATGATCTTTAATACCAGAACAAGATAAGGGGAAAATAAAAATACCACTATATGTTGAGAGTGCGTTCAGTAATCACGTATTACGTTATGTACATGGAAATGATATGTTCCGAGAGTTTTCAACTCTATCATTATCAATGAAAAAAGGTTTGCCCACTGCCGTTTCAATCCAATTTTTCAGGCCCTTTTAGAGGTCATAACCATTTAATAAAAAATGATTTGACTATAAAAAATGAACGTAAAGTATGCATGGTTTCTCCGGAACAAGAAGCACAATTAATTTCTCGAAAAGTAGTTTCTAACTAAGTTTGAACTACTACCAAGAGAGCAGTTTTTTCTGAGACAACATTTTTTGATAAAAGTTATTACTTTCGAGAAAAAATCAGGTAAAGAAATAGTAAAAATTTAGAGTTATAATAGAAAGTTATTTTTCTTTGAAACATGCACTTTTATCAACAAATTGCAAAAGATCTTCAATGAAAAATTAACATGGCTTTTTTTTAAATATTTCTATTACTTATACTTTATTGATTATTAAAGTTTATTATGTTGATTAAAATGCAATTAATCCTTATTACATTTATAAATATCAGTTTTTCGGAAGCGGCATATCGAGGCATCCTAACAATAGCATGCCAACGCACGCGATCGTCTAGATGATCCTTAACCAAAAATATAAACAGTAACAAGGTAACCGTGAAGTTAGCACTAGAAAGTTTTAGCTTGCGGAATTGAGCAAGATGAAGCTAGAAGTTGGCCAAAACTAAAAGATACTCGCTTGCTCCATCAAATCATGCAAGTTCTATCTCGGGCGAGCAATGCATGAAGGTGCTACTTCACGGCGCAGACACGTCGATAAAGGGCACCTTCGTGCTTTGCTCACTCGAGATAGTCGCTTTCACTACTTGCTGAAGCTCCCTGCACTTAAGATGCGACGGTCCCTTACAAGATAAGACTTTACGCCTTAGGCGTAGAAAAAGTTTGGTATGGTTTATGGAAACCCCCATGGGGTATCCATGAACCATCCTTTGTAAAAGCGATAAGGATCCATAACATTTTAACAAAAATAACAAAACTTTACTTATAAAAAAAGTATAAATAGATAGCTTCTACGAATATTCGTCTACTGTTCCGTTACCGTTAAGAAAGTGACTCTCATATCATTACGAATAACCACTAGGCTATCATTCCGCTACGGATAAGAAGTAGTCTTAACTTCATTTAGCTAAGTTTTCAGGAGGTATAAATAACCTATTATTTGTCGGAACATTTCCTATGAATTGAAAACTCCAGTATTTTGTACTAAACTTTGTAATTTAATTTATGCTCCTATAACGTAAAAAAAAAGAAATTATTAAAGATTTTTATTTCTTCTAACACATCCGCTTGTTTACTAAATTTCCTACAAAATGAAGTTAACCTAATTATTATCCGTAGCGGAAAGTATTAGGATGATAGACACTTTCTTAACGGTAACGGAACAATAGCCTAATATTCATAGAGCTGATCGAAATATAAAAATAAAGCGATTTCATTATTTCATTTTTATTAAGCTTTTTTGAAAGGCCCTACGATTTGCGAGTATTAAAATATTCAAACTAGACTTTGTCCATTATAGGCCGCAAGCCCACAATATAAATGGCAGGGTGATAACAAGGACAATTTTCACTTGAAAGGTATCTTAGGGTGACGAACATGAAAATACGTGGAAATTCGTATAAATTAAAAAGATTACGTTAGAAATAGCACCCGTGCATTGCCCGTTCATTATCTGGAGCAGAAAGTGATGCCAGCCAACAACTACGGATGCAAAGAGGCATTTAAAAAAATTGAGCACAAACATCTTCCAGGCAGTGAAAAACTGCGCGATCCACCCGTTAAAGTACAAGATTGAAATAAGAAAATATTGATTTCACAGGGAAAAAATGCAAACGAAAGTTGAACTACTCCCAGAGATGGATGTTTTTATAACTATTACATTTTTTAAATAAAACTTATCAATTTAGAGAAAACATCGATTAAAAAATAATAGATGAAGAGAATATGTGTTTCTTCAAAGCAAGTTATTTTTTATAAAACTTTTAAGAGAGAACCGATACTCCTTTAAATATATACTCCAAAATTAATGCAATATATTTTATTCAAATATTTATATTTACCAAGTATTACGCATTTTTCCGTACACATACTTTGACGTGTTATACCTTTAGCAATACAAAATAATGTGTTCACAAAATTAGTATATCAATTGTTTTAGTCTTGTTTAAAGAATTGGCGTCAGCTACTTTTAGATTAAACAGTACCTTATTCTGCTATAAATAATAAAGAACAGAGACAAGTTCTCAGCTTCTAATTATTGTAGAAGCTTGTAATAAAGCTGGATATTATTTGGAAAAATGAAATAATAAAATGGCTTTATTTCAACATTTCTATTATTTACTGTTGTTAGTTTATATTCTTTTATTGAAATTTATCGGATATTCATTACCGTAACGAAAGTCAACTTTCACAGAGGCGGCCTGGGGACTCACCACATTTTTCGGGGATCAGTGGCGTTAGAAGAAATTGTAATGAAACTTCCTCTAAATACAGGGTAACCGTCTATGACTGTACACCAATATTTTTGGCCCAAGAAAAATGTGCAAAGAGCATTTAAAGACCATTTTATTACTTACTATAAAAAAAAATAATTTTAATTTTATTACAAGGTTTTACAATAATTAGAAGCTGAGAACGTGACTCTGTTTTTTATTGTTTACACCAGAATATGATATTATTTTACCTCAATATTTCTGACACCAATTGTTTACACAAGACTTATACTATTGATGTACTAAATTTGAGGAAACTCTATTTTGAACGGCTAAAGATATAACACGTCAAAATATGTGCACAGAAAAATAGGTATAACATGCTCCTGCAAAACTCTGCCAGTTCAGCATTTTCACGATCGTCATTATAAGTGAAACCTTTTAGGTGGAAATTATCTCGTTCCTATTACGCAGCCATTTATAATGTGGGCTTACAGTCTGTTATTCTTTATAGCGCAAAGAGTAATTATTTTATATAATATAAAGTAGCAGACCCAAAAAGGAGTATCTCTTATCTCTTAAAATTTGCTGAAAAAAGTGTTGACTACAAAGAAAAACAGTTTTTTAATATGGATGGTAGTTTTTTATTTTTTTTCCCCCAATGTTTCCTCGAAATTGATCACTTTCATAAAAAAATGTTGTCTCAGAAAAAATTCCCCTCTAGAAGTAGTCCAACTATTGTTAGAAGAGTCTTACTGTCTTGTCAATATTTCAACCAAATTAAGCATAATATTATTTTTCCCCATTTTTGCACGCAATTGTTGACTTTATACCTTAACAATTGACTGGATGAAAAAATGACAGGAAATTTCTCTTCGTAAATCGGTTTCCCAGCCGACGCCAAATTTAAACTTTTAAAACGTCCAAATTTATAAGAGGACGATTGCTTTGATTTAAAAAAATTAAAATGCGATTATCTAGAAACCCCCACTTTTCTAGGAGCCATCCTACTTCTAAGTAATCAGCACAATTTACGTTATATTCAGTAACAATAATCCGAAAGACCTAGAACAGGACACAGGATTACCCCTGGCTGCCCAAGTACTGACCGCCTGCAATATGCTAAATGCCCTTTTCAGTAGTGCTAGGAGGAGGCTTCGGTACGGTCGACAGGAAATATATCAACTTGGGTGGTGAGAGTACCATGGGCTTAAGGGGTAAGAGCTCGATAGGCCAAGCATGTAGCTCCAGTAGATAGCCCTCTCTTAGTTGCCGAAGATCCTGGGCCGCCGCAGGTGAGCCCGGTAAACCGGAAGGAAGCAGAGACATCTTCGCTCATGGAAGAATGAACCTTAGATTCCGAAAAACTTTCCCGAGAGGAATGAAGACATCATTTCTTCTCGAGAACCCCATACCGAGGTACGGCCTAGTTGATTGGTTAAGACGTGTTTCGAAGAGATGGATTTTAATGTGGAGACAGTGACAGTGGATCGCAGTGACAGCAGCGGTGAGGAAAGAATCGAGAAGTCGATCAGAGAGGGGATGGTAGCGAGAAAAGACTCAGATACGGACAATAAACGCGGAATTCCTCAAACCTACAGCGTCTTAAGAAGCTAGGGAACACGGGTTCGAATAGAAGTGTGGACGAATGGCAAAAAAAGGCAAGCACGATTAGCAGTGAAGGGGAGGATAAAAGAAAAAGAAAGGCAGGGTACGATGATTTAGAATGGGACAAGGATAATAAAAAAGTTAGGGTTAAAAGGAAAACACCAGAAAGAGATAGAGGAGAGAGAGGGATGTTCGAAAGATTGGAAGCTCTCATAAAAGGGTTTAGAGAGGAAACAAGAAAGAGATTGGATGATATGAATAGGGATATGAATAGGCCGGGAAACGATGTAAGGGAGGACGTAAAACAGAGAATAGATAGAGAGAGGTTGAACGGAGAAGAAATAGTGAAATAAAACAGTTGGAAGGTAAAGAAGGTAAGGGTAGAATAAGTGAATAGGAGGGATGAAGGAAGGAAAAGAAAGAATGTTTCTAGTAAAAGTGGGTAGTCAGTAGGAGAAAAAGGAATTTATAGAGAAAAAAATTATTGAGAGGAAGAAGGGAAAGAAATGAAGATCTGACATGGACGGACAGGAAAAAGAGATGACAAATAGAGCAGAGGTCTGGAGCGAAAACAGAGCGGTTTCCAAACGTCATAGTGGAAAAAAAGTGAGGAAAGAAGAGGGAAGGGAAGAAGTAGGCAGAAGAAGGAAAGGCATAATTAGAAAACGTGACCAAAGAAGGTAGTGCGTCGGATGTGAGAAATAGGGATAAAGGGGAAAGGAAGGGCGTTAATGAAGAAATAGGAATGGAGAAATGGACGTATTATTTCAAGGATCTATTGGGGCAGAGCAAAATAAGATCAAAGGGGAAAAGAGAAGGATAGCCCAAAGAGGAAGGGAACGAAATAACATAAGAAGAAGTGAATGAGACAATAAATAGGCTTAAAAGAAACAAGGCGACATGAGAAGATGGGATGGAGAATAAAGCGATGAAGTATGGAGGAGAAGGAGTTGGGGATGGGTTTTGGAAGATCTGCAACAAGGTCTGGAAAGGAGAAGGTTGGCCGAAAGAGTGGATCGCGGGACTGGTGATACCGCTTATCAAGACAGAGGGATAACTCTCATGCCAGTCGGCTATAAAATATATGCAGAAATCTTAAGAAAAAGGTTGGAGAATCAGGTAGAAAAAAACAAAGTATCCCACACAATCAAACGGGATTTAGAGAAGGAAGAGCAGTGCTGGCAGTGCAGGCAGTGAACTTGACGGGGACGAAATGTCCATCAGGCCTCGACGGCCAGCTGTGCGTGGCTCGGTGTTGAGTGGCGCGGAAGGTAAAGGAAAAGATCAGAACAAAGGAAACGCAAAAGCAAAGACAGAGCGTCTAGCGCTAGTGAGGAGGATTTCTTGAAAAGGAAAAGAGATAGAAAAGAGAATCTGGAGAAAAGCGCGCTAGAGAGTCACTTTAAGAAGAGCGCACGGACACGTAGGTCACCCCCCATAAAAATGGATGGACAGGCAGAGAAGGAGGCTCTCGGGGTGTTGATAGGCGAGGTCAGAGGGTTGAGGGAGGACAAAAGAAGAGCTATGTAGCAGATGGAAGCTATGAGGGAGAACCTAAGGGTAAGAGATAAGAGATGGGAAAAGAAGGTAAAAGAACAAAGGGTGAAAGAAGCGGGATTGCAGAAGGAAGTGGTGTCGGTAAGGAAGGAAAAAGATGATAAAATGAAGAAGATGAAAGAAGAGATTAGGGAATGGAAGGAAAGGGCGGAACAAAGGCTTGATAAGGTGGAGGGCAGGTCGGAAATGGAATTAGTTGACAGGGAGGAGGGCGAGACGCAAGGTATTTGAAAGAGGGTGGAGAACCTGATAGAAGAGAAAGTAGGAGAGCGTAGGAATGAAATGGAAGAGAGATCGAATAAGGAAAGAATAAGGGGAATGGAGTTAAGGATGGAGAGAAGAGAGAACGCAGATAGGAGAAATAATATTGTAACAAGAGGATTAAAGTTAAAGAGCGGGGAAGAAAGGGAGAGGGTTAAAGCGCTGCTACTGAGCATTGGGTGGGCTAAATGCAAGGTAGGAAATTTAGGAAGGAGGGGAGAAAGGGGAATGAAGTAGCATCAGGACTTGACGAGGAAGGAAAGGGATGTGCAGAGAATACTTAATCACAGGGCTAGGAAGAAGAGGAGTGAAGGGAGAGCGGCAAAGGTAGGGTATCGAAAAATAAAAATAGAGGAGAAAATGTTGATATTGGACGAAGAGAAGGGGGTTTTGAAGGAAGTGCAGGGGAATTTGTTCCGTGGGAAGTAAGGGGGTGGGAGTAAAGTAGGGCAGAGGGGTGTTAAAGTTGGTGTTCCAGAACGTAAAAGGGGTAAGGAAGAAAGATGAGGATTTCTGGAGGTATATTCAGGAATTTGATGTGGTCAGATTGATAGAGACGAGGGTAGCGAGAAAGAAATGGGATAGTGTAGAACTAATGTTGCCTGTGTACAATAAGGATGGGATGGAAAGAGTTAAAGAAAGGTAGGATCTTACTTGGAGAGAGGTGAGGGTATGGTGGTAATGGAGGCGGGGGGGGGCTTTAATGCGAGCATTATGGGGAAGGGGCCTGCAACGGGAAGGGAAGAGCTTCGAAAGGAAATCGAAGGATAAATTAATAAACAAAGAAGAGGAGATTCTAAGAGACTGGATGGAGGACAAAAGATGGGCTGTGGCGAATAGTATGGTAACAGGGGACGAAGAGAAAGAATACAAATACGTGAGTAAGATGGGGGTATCGGTGAAAGACTATGTAATCATGAATATGCAAGGGTGGGAGGAGACAGAGAAATTCGCAGTTTAAGGGATGGTGGAAAATAAAATGGGAGGGTAGAAGAAGGTAGGGTAGGGGAAAAAGGGTTCTTAGGGGAGAGGGTGTCATGGACGAGAGAAGCAATAGAGAAGTATCAGGAACAATTAGGAAACGTACGCTTTAAGGGGGAGTCGGTGGAAGAGATATGGGAGGATCCTAAAGATAATGCAAAAGAAAATGTAGAAAAAAAGGTATTTAGAAAGAAGAACAGGGATAGGGAATGTAAAATGATTAATAGAACAGTGAAAAGAAAGTACAGGAAGTGGAAGGAAGGAATTGCGAAAGAGTAGGTAGAAATGAGGAAGGAGTTTAGTATAATGTGTAAGAAGAAAGAGCAGGAAAAAGAAAGAACTGGAAGAGGAGTTGAGAAATGTAAAGACAGAAGGGGACGCGTCTAAGGCATCAGGGCTGGACGGTGTAGAGAACGAATCATGGCTGTTTGGCACACAAGAGGTAAGGAGGAGATTGAAGGGAGTAGTGAAAAAAGTATGGTGGAGGAGGGGAGCAAGTGGGTGGAGGGAGGGGTTGATCAAATCACTGTATAAAAAAGGGGATAGGGAGAGGCAGAACAATTATAGAGGAATTACGCTAATGAATACGGCGTACAAAATATACGCGATGGTGCTGGCGGATAGGCTGCGGTAGGATGATGAGGGGAAAGGCATACTGCCGGAGACGCAGTCGGGCTTAAGGGAGGGAAGGAGTACCATGGACAATATTTACGTTTTGTAGCACGTGCTGGATAAGGAACTAGTCAAAATGGGTGCCAAAGTGTACGCGTTGTTTGTAGATCTAAAAGGCGCGTTCGCTTCGATAGATAGGGGGAGGTTGTGGGAGGCAATAGAAGAGAGGGGAGTGGAGAGAGGTCTGATCGAGAAAGTGAGGGAGGTATATGAGGAGACGAAAGAAAGGGTGAGAGGAGGGGAGGGAATCTCTGAAGGTTTCTGGATGGACAGGGAGTTGAGGCAGAGGTGCTCGCTTAGCCCAACGCTGTTTGCCATTTTAATCGCAAGTATGGACACTAAGCTAGCGGCCGAAGGGGTAGGAGGAGTTAGGGTAGAAGAGGTAAGGGTATGGTCACTCACATATGCAGATGACATAGTGCTGCCGAAGTAACTGTAATTGATTTACCTTTGGAAGTGGCTTCACAACAGCGACGAACGGCGCGCGATCGGGAGTTCCGAAACCTTAACGCGCAATCCCTGATCGATTAAGCGGACTCGATATAGAACCGGTCATAGCCCCATTCGAAGCGAGCAATGATTCGCTTTAAAATCTATTTTACTGAGAAAATTATTCCGGACGGTGAACACTTCATAAAGAGACAAAGAAGGGACCGTTATCCTGCGAAAAAAATTGAATTCGTAGGACACCAATCGAATTCCACATGAGAGCGTGAGGGAGACAGAGGGCTAAAGAGAGCTTGAGAGCCATATTTTAGGGCTTAACGGTATCATGTCCGGTAAGCGTATTTTGGTTTGAGCGGTTTTTTACTAGGCAACCTGGAACGGTATCCTCAGGGTGAATTTTACTATTGTTGCGAGTAACCAAGAACTTATTGGCATGACTATGCACTAAATGTTACTACCTACCACTGTTGTTCAAACGATTTCTTGCTTAGCGAAGGAAAATTATAAGACTTTGAAGGGGTTTGCCTTATTACGAACCGGTGTAGCAAGGACCTCCTATTTTACAGACGAAAACATTCCAGTTCGGTGAGTTTCTTCCCAAACAAGTTAAATACACCCTGCTAACAACATTTATGTGTTATCATTATTTAATTTCGATTATAGAATCCACCCTACAATTGCAATATGACAGATTCGGACGACGACCGTAACCAGAGCAACGGTGAACAATTAAACCCTCCTGTAAATAATAACAATACGATAACTAAATTAACCTTAAATATAGCTCCGAAAAACACGTGCTCTTTGCCTGCAATGGATATGAGTGCTGCAATGGCTACGGCCCTGGAGGGCATGACCCTACAGCAGTCAACTTATGATATACCCATTGTTGATGGAAAATCTTCCCCGTTAAAGAAGTTCCTTCAGGACGTGGCTAATGGATCAGTATATGTCTCCGATTCAACCGAACTTTTAATTTAATTGACTAACGGAGTTAGTAGCTCATCTGAAAAAATGGTTTGGCCCAACGAAGAAGTACCAATGGTATTTCGAGGCCATAGTCAACCTCCGGATGAAACAAACAAAGAGCGCAAGTGATTATTATAATACCGTACCTAGGTGTTCTGTGGGGTGAAACATTCACTGGAAGAAAAGTACAACGCCAGAGATGACAATACGGCTATGATGATGAAGCCGGTAACGGACTGTGCTCGAGATGCCTACATACGAGGACTTACCTCTGAAATGTCCTCCTTCGTCGACACGCGAAATCCGAAGGACGTTCATGAGGCATATGAGCATACAGTACATGTATAGGAGCGCCAAAAGTATGCGGAGAAGGCGAGGGCAGCATCAGCTTCAACGTACCATGTATCATGACAGAACAACATGTCGGAAATGTCAAGGTCATCCAGTCTATACACTAAACAAATGGAATAGCTCGATAATATCCGGACTTCCGAGAAGCCAGCGCTGAAGCCTATATTATCTGCTACCAGGATTCAGTACGCTCCGGATCCTTATCCAACTTATCCTAATCCAACACAAATGCATCCCCATCTGTATGCCGCTCAATATCCTTATCCCCCAGGATACTCTGCTAACTACGGTTATCCGTTTCCACTGCAGTATCCATCTCATGTACCTGATGTACCAGGAGCAAACATAAACCGTGAATGGCAAAAACCAGCCAGTCCCGGCGGATCAAGACCCGTCTCTCCAAAACCGGCATCTTTACACTACTCCCAAGTTCATCATTCGGACGCTACGATGAGCCCCCGACTAAAAGTTCGAGCCAAAACGGTCCGGATCTCGGAGGACCTCAAAGACTCTTCCGAACAGGGCACCAAAAACAAGACTCTCCAGTCGTCCGATTAACAGCTCCGGAATTCCGAGAAAGAACGTCTTTACTATTGGTAGACACAGGATCTGATGTTAATTTATTAAAGCTCCTGGCAATAAGACCAGACATTACCATAGGGGATGACCCCATCTATGTGTCTGGCATAACGAAGGAATCAATATAGATTCATGGAACAGTAACGATTACCATAATGGGTGTAAGTGTAGAATTTCACGCAGTGACGAACAGTTTTTCTATCTCCGCGGACGGAATTCTCGTTCGGCGATATCTCCGCCAAAAGCAAGCACAGCTGTCATTTAGACATAATACCTTAGTTCTTATCTCAGAACCTATCACCCCCAAACCATTTGTGGATCGTGAATCCCAACAAGCGCGCAAACTCTTGAGATCAGAAATAAAACCCTTCTCGCGGATTTTGAAGGTCAAGGGCCAAATAAAGCAACCAGTAGCAATTGATGTACATAACCAGAAATTACCTGAAGGATGTCTGCCGCGCATAGAAGCTCCCGATGGTGTTTATATTGGCGAGGAAGTGGTAACGAATCACAATGGAGTACGCTTTGCCTACGCATATAATACCAACGAGGAAGATGTAGAGTTCTCCCTACCGCCACAGGAACTCATCTCCTTCGAATATTGTGAATTTCCAGGGGAGAGTTCTAAAGATATAGAATCATGCTATGAAGAGGACGATGCCCTTAAAGAACCGCCAATTCGAAGAGAACGGGTCCTCCAGAGTCTCCACGTATCCCATCTGAATGGATCAAAACGAGATATTGTCCGATATCGGTAACAAACAAGGTACAGCACTGGATCCCTACGATCAACGACGTTATTATTTCCAAGAAACAATATCGCCATGCATTCGAGGCTTAGAAGCAGTTGGCGATTCAGATCGAAAGACATCTCCAGAGTAGTATAATAGCACCATGCAAGTGACCCTATAGCTCAACAGTCATGATTATCCCGAAGAAGACAGATACTACTGGAGAGAAGAAAAGAGTAGTGACTGATTATAGGGCACTGAATGCTAAGGTAATACGGGATGCATACCCATTACCTAACATAACGGATATCTTTTATCAATGGGGCAAAGCTCAATACTTTTCAGTATTTGACCTTGCTAGTGGATATCATCAAATTGAGATTTACCTCGACGATAGGGCCAAATCAGCTTTCTCAACGCCAAGGGGTCATTTTGAATACATGAGAATGCCCATGGGTATCAAAAACGCCCCAGCAACGTTCCAAAGGCTCATGAACAACGTTCTCAAGGGAATTCTTGGAATCGAGGCGTTCGTATACTTGGACGACATCGTGCTTCACTCCGAGACTCTGGAAGAGCATGATAAGAAAGCAAGAAGGTTATTGAAAAGGTTACCAGAAGCTAACTTGAAGCTTCAACCCCACGAATGTGATCTTCTATGTCTTGAAGTCGCTTATTTAGGCCACATCATCGGACGGGACGGCGTGAAGCCTAACCCGGCGAAGACAATAACAATAAAAGAGTTTCCCCAACCAAAACGGTACGCGCCATCCGACAGTTCCTTGGATTGTCAGGATATTATCGTCGGTTCATTGAGAATTACGCTAAACTCGCAAAACTGCTAGCTGACCTATTTAAGAAGTACTCCACGTTCAACTTGGGGCCTGCACAGAGCGAGAGTCTTCAAAAATTGACTTCGCGAGACAATTCAAGCTGAACACCGACGCTTCAGAATTTGCAGTTAGCGCCCTATTAACTCGACAGTATGATAACATGGACATGCCAGTGGCATATTTTTCTAAAATAATAATAAACGTGGAAGAACGGTTTGAAACCACGGAGAAGAGTGCTTAGCCGTGCTACACTCAGTTACTAATTTCCGACCATACCTGTACGGAAAGGAATTCATCCTGGCCTGTGACAATGAGCCGGTCCACTTGATTACGTATGCTGAAAATCCAGGAACACGACTGTTTCGCTGGAGACACCGACTCAAAGATTACCAATAGATCTTTGAGTACAGAAAGGGAAAGCTCAACCGAGGAGTTGAAGCCTATTCGGTAAATCCGGTAGGACTGGAAGACCACCTCCTCCAGAACAGGTGTAAACAGACTAACGATAAGGTAGTAAAATCACAGGAAAGGTCACCCATTAACAATAAAGCTAAATGTAAGTACGCAAGCGCAGATACGAATGCCTCTTCCAGTAATCTAATCCAGGACGAGGAGATGACTCAGGGGCAAGGTATCACCCCCAGCATATTATACGAAACTATCTCTCGATCAGAGTGGGATAGCAACTCGACTCCGACGAGGAGCACAAGTGCCTGAAAGGTCCCAAACTCCTTACCACAGCCGCTAGAACCACCCTATTTGCCAAATCCTTGGATTCCCTTCTTATGCGATAAGCGCACAAAGGGGTATATAGATGGAGCTTGCAACTACAATAGTAAAGAAGAACCTGAAGGAGGCGTAGGTATGTGGTTCGGGCCAGATCACCCTTGGAAAATTTCTAAATCCGCCCGAGGACGGCAGACGAACAACGCTGCAGAGATTCAGGCAGCCACGGCTGCTGCGAAAAAGTGAATTGATGGAAAACTGCAGATGTCAAACCTGTCGTAAACCGATCTGAATTCGAAGAATTGCATCAAGCTTCATCACCCTTGCACATAACTTGGAATCTTGTCTCAAGCCATTAAGGTATTGAAGGCAATGAAGCAGCGGACCAACTCGCTCGAGCAGGGATCAAGAAACATAATATGTTGCCCATTGACCACCCTGAGGGTAGCACGTTCCAAACGGTCAGGGTAGAGGAATCAACGGGAACATTCTCTGCGACCATTGTCGATGTTAGTCCGAAATGTACCAGTAGCGGCGAAGATAGCGACAACAACAATGAGGAATCCAACCTCGATACAAAATCCCACGAACCGCGATTGGCACAAATTCGAGATACTGTGCAAAACTTGATAGACAAATTCGATCAATCCGTCAAAGATCACCAGTCCTATTTTTGGAATGAACATTTGAATCAACCTTCTGCTACTGATTTCGTGTAATTAGAAATTACTGCAGTCTCTGAAGGCGAAAAGATCAAGATCCCCTGTTACGGTTGCAAAACATGGACCCTTGCACAGGAACAGGTGACCCACTTCCCGAAATAGTAAACAGATTCTTGAAACCATTTCAGGAACATCTTAATCAAAGAATGAACTCGGAGAACAAGGGTCTCCCTTCTGCACATGAGGATCCATATCAGTCCACACCCGAAATCAACCAACAAAAATGTACAGTGCAATTTAAAAATGTACCGGAAATTACAGAATCTCCGATCATCGGACAACAACCATCTCGAGGGTCGCTCTTTTAAACACCCCAGACATTGCCTATGCCATTCGAAAGGTCTACTCCAGAAATATCTGAAGTGAACGGCAAGGTTTCCACAGCTAACGAAGACAAAACCTCCAAAAAGAAGTTGATGACAATGTCATTAAGGGTGGAAACCGACCATGATGACGCTTCCATGATACCTCCGAAAGCTTCAATTTTAACGAATACTCTTGATATAGACTGCCTGACATCGATCCTCTGACCCCTCCACTCGAACAAGAAGGTAAAAGGAAGGACCAGAATACAATTCCGGTGATAGTACCCCCATTACAAACGGCCCTTTCAGTGCGCCATGAATGGAATGAGTCGCTATGTTATCGACGAGATAATTATGTATACTTCATTTCAGAGGACTGTGAACCTACGAACCCAATTTATAAGTTGCTTATTGCCACCGAACGCCTTAATCTACAGGACTTATGGGAGAAAAGACCTACAATGGTTCAAATACTAGTGACCCCGTCGGGTAAATATAGAGTGTACTTTATTGTCATCAAACGAAATCACTTCGATCCTCTGGTGTGGAGAAAAGTAACAATTGGTATACAGAATCTGAGGATGGCATTGGAACGCGATCGCTGTGGAACATGTCATATGGCAAACTCCAGTGATTTACTAGGTACCCTAGAACAAAACAAAATGGCAGAGTTGCTGTCGGACATTCCGTGGTGGTCTCCCAATTATTACCTTATGCCACGGTAAGTTAAACGCACCTCCGGAAGAATTGCGCTTAAAAATAATAGAAGCACATCACAATAGTGTGTTAACCGGGAATAAAGGTGTAACAAAGACCTATCGACGTATTCGAGAGCAGTACACGTGGAAGGGCCTATGTAATGATGTAATTAACTATATTTGCAGATGTCAAAGCTGTCTAGAGAATAAATTATTAAGAGCATGTACTCGAGAACCCATGGTTACACAGTGGTATCATAGTACAGTGGTATGATATCCTCACCATTCAGGAGAATTTTTTTAAATTATGTATCGCTTTACCCGTACCAAGTTTACATGCAACAACTATCGCGCACGCTGCAGCTCAAAATCTGTTTGCGCAATACGGAGCCTCGCGCTGCATTCTTATGGATCGCGGAGGGAGTTTTATAAGCAAATTAATTAGGAAATTGCAGAAGATATTCGGAGTTAAACAATTAACAACATCCGGATATCGGCCCCAAATCAACGGTTCATTGGAGCGTAGTCACATCGTCCTCACCGATTATATAAAACATTATGCCGAGGATTTTGATGACTGGGATCGATTGTTACCGTTCACTACGTTTGCATACAACACGTCCGTGCATGAAGCCGCGAATTTCACTCAGTTTGAGCTACTCTACGGACGCGTTGTGCAATACGTAGCACATTTCCATCTGTTGATAAATTGGAAACGTACGGAACCTATCTCCGCGACTTGATTATTCGAATCCACGAGATGCAAAACTTAGCTGCTAAAAACATTATTCAAGCTAAAGAACGCTCGAAACTGCGTTATCATGAAAAGGTTCGTCCCCTAAACGCGGTTGTTGGTGATGGGGTAATCATATACAAGGACTCTTGGACCCTATACCATCGTGGGATTTAACGGAGAATCATAATGTGATCATAGAGGCTGACGATGGTACTAGGTTCACAAAGGACGCCGATAAGCTCTTGACAACTTTTTGTTAGGAATAATGCTTACATGTACAATTTAAGGAACTAAGCGCGGAAGCCATGCACCGCTATATTTTATCACTCATTTCAGTGATTATGTAAATCACTCCGTCAATCAACACTTCAGCAGGCCGAAGATACCATAATTTCCAGTTCCAGGCCAGTACTGGCATCTTTTACGACAACCAGAGGCCCGTGAGACGAACTATCAGCCATTGGAGGATTAACACCTTCCTGCATGTCAACTGATTTCAGGATACGTTGACAGAAATCCAAAACCGTTACCAGTCACTGGTAATCTATTGCCCACCTGAATTAAAAGAAGACTGCAAGCGGATCATCCGGAACTACAATATGCAGAATAAATTGGTAAAAGCGGAGCGAACAAGAGGGGACATAGATAGAGATTTACGAACTAGCATATCATTACAACAGAAAACGACGCTCGCACATTCCGAACGGCATGCGTGCACGAAGGACCACCCCAATGCTGGGATCTATTGGAGGAATCGTGGGGCCAGTAGCAGGCTTATTGACCTACGATGACGGACAGGCCATGGAAGCAAAGATCGACGACCTTAATCGTGTTCAAGCGAATTTATCTCATATGGTGGTTCGACAAACACATGTTATCCGACCACAGCTGGAGGAATCTCGGCAATACTCACCAATCTGATCTATTCCTATGCCCTGATTAAGTTATTACATGCTATAGGAAATGGTTTGGACGAGTATGCCCGATCAGGAGATCAGATAATTGATGTTGTGCAGAAGGCAAGAAAAGGAGAACTACATCCAGCGCTGCTAACATCCGAACAACTAGAACCAGTGATCGCGACGTTCAAGACCACGCACTCAAAATGGCCTTTCCAGTACCGGAGCCCCATGTAAGCATTGAGGAACTAGCAAAAATAACAGTAGTAACCTTTAACTGCAAGAATGGTACACTTTACGTTGTATTCGACATCCCACTAATCGATAAAATTGAATACAAAGTTTATGAAATGCATCCGCTGCCGGTGCAACAACCGATTTTAGAAAACAGAACGGGAAGGGCGTATGTAGGGCCGAAATTTGCATACCTAATCATGGAGGAACCTGAGCGAACGTACATGCTCATAACTCAGGCTGAGCCCTATGTATTTACAATACCCAATGCAATAGATGCCGAGCTGCATAGCTCCACGGAACCTTCTCGTCATATTAATCTTTAAGGCTTGGGATTGAGACAAATTGCTTTAGAGTGTAACTTAAAAACATCTCTGGTAACCCTACCAGGATTGGAACCCGTTCACGAACAAATTATACCAACATATGAAACACAGGTTCATCTAGACCTTTCCAAATTATCTTCAAAATTACAACAAGTTCTAAGATTCTCACACATATCAGGCTTAACCACAAAAACTTCCCAGGAGGATGTAAGCCGCACCGCCTACATTGAAGGAGACAAAAACTTAAAACAACTGGAACCGATCTGGTCCTACTGTCACTGCTAATAGCACTTTACTTCTGTCGAGGCGTTCTTATCAACACATTATCACTCCGACCATGTTACCGTGTCCGAACGACATCCAGAAGGAAACAATCCTTTTTACAAACAGTATCTAGTGATTCTCGACTTCAAGGACAGTCTGTTGAATTAGCTCCTGCATCAATTTGGAATAGATTAAGGCAGGTTCTCACCTTGTGGGGGACAAAAACGAATTTTTTTGCCTGAACGTGTACATATATGTTTCAAGAATGTGCTCCAGAAGTTTTAGATAAAAATCTAGAAAATTACAAAAGTTACATGCCGTTACATAGAGCAGTGTCGAGGTCTCGAATCTGAGGTAACTTTTTAAAAATTCTGAAATTTTCATATATTTGTTTAAACAAATTGTTTAAACAAATTAATTTTGCAATAATAACGCTGGATTTGTGATCAGAGAACCGAAAAAACCCCGAATATACATTTGCATGCCATTTCATAATTTTTACGATGTTTTTTCATTGATTTTTGAAGCCAAAACTTTAAACGCATTTTTCTCAGAACCACATTTTCGGACCTAACAGAAGTGATTGAAGACGCTGGAATGAACGAATCGTTACCAAAATTTTTTCAAAATGTTCCTTAGGGTTTTTTCTAATAAACGAACTACGATCAGCTGAAAATATTAAAAATTGTTAATTTAAAAAAATAATATGTGAACAAAAAAATGTGAAAATCGTAATTTTTTTCATGATCGTAGTTCATTCAGTAGATAATACGGTACAGATTAAGAATGTGTTCGGGTTTTGTGTTTCTGATCGCGGGTTTTGACGGATCACTTCCGGTAGCGAGACACCTCCTCGCCGACATGTCGCCATTGATGGACGCCCCCTCCCCCCTTTTTTTGATTTATTCAATTTGAAAAATTGTATTCTCTAAATAAATGTGTGTTCATATCCTGCCTTAAGGTTCAGGCGAACTTGGAACCATCGTACGTTTTTTCAGACAAGGTTCACAATGATATTTCTGTCAGTGAGGATACAAATTCTAAGTATAACTCTTCTAACGAAATAAACGAAACTTTGTTCGACAATCCACCTTCATAATCATCAAGGATAAGGATGCCGCTTAGATCGCTGTTTCATTCGCTCACGGCCCTGAATTCTCGTAATTGCCAGTACATTAAATATGTGGACCTCAACACCGAATTCTTCCTGTCACTGCGCCAGTGTAGTGTGGTGTTATTAAAAAGAGGAATGAAGTTCCATAAAGAGTGCCTTAACGTGGAACCAGTCGTATGGGTTATGAGTAGGATAAATGAACCATAAACAATTAGTTGAGTGTTTCTGGAGAGTGATCTTTAATCTTAATTAGTAATAAAGAATCCTAATACTAAGCTGTGGAAACGAATGAAATACGGAGAGCATTCGTGGGTTTCTCTGAGTAAATTGATCGGCTGTATTTCGACCATCATATCGTATCTGTATATTCCCGAAATCAACTACGGTGGAGTCACCTAATTCGAGAATTAAATTTAAGCAAAGTCTTACCATTTATATTAATCTACGAATCATAGTTCTTCAAACAAAATTTTATTGACACTTAACGGTTTTAAGTCATCCAGCCTATTAATCTCAATAACTCATAATAAATCTGCTTCTCCCATTTTCCAGCAAAAATGTGACAGAAATTATCAGTCGCATGTAGAGTACGGATCAACATCCGGATGTCTCACGACTACTCTTGGGCGTTTTAACCAGACAGATGCTTAAAACGCCCATGAGTTAGCTAGTCACCAAGGGTCCTCAACTTGCGACATCATACATACCATTCGGAATATCATTTATTATCAAATCAAACTTAGCCATAAAGTTAACAATTAGCTTCCTTGAGTAATTAACCACCTATCCAATATACTTGCTTGTTATAATAAATTATTACTGAAAATCCATTCGAAGGCTTCTTGTGAGTTTTTGTACCAACCTAATTTCGCGAACAGTTATGTATTGAGTTGTATACTGCGAATGCTCTCTCATTAGCATAACTGTACCACCCTAGTCCCACCGGCGAGCATAGATAGTTATCAGTGTATTCAGTATCGAGGGAGCAACGGCATCGACCACTGGTAACAATCGTGGACGATTGTTGGAATTCCAGGGCGGGTTTGTTACGGTGGATCCGGTGAGGATGGGCAATTGCAAATCGTTTTCAATCGCTTGTCCCCACAGCCTACACAAGGATTGTATGCATAGCCGTGGCCGCCGTGGGTGCACCCACCATGCTAATATACTAACATACCTAAAACTAGGAGGCCAATGTACAGAGAGAGTACAAGTACACTTAATAGAGCCACAAGACAATAAGCGCGTGTTTGTAAATGCTGGTGAACGGTGGCGCCTGTCGTTCTCCCTTTCCCGCCTAACGATTCATGCCACTTCCTAGCCTTCATACCATCCAGATGCGTTTGAGTCCCAATGCACCAGTGAATTTGGAAATGATTCATTATTGATAGATATCTTAGTAATCGATATCGATCGATACAACTGCCCCTAGTCGAAAGAACCAATACTGTTGATCAATCGTGGGTGGATGAATACGATTACTAACAATCATGAGAATACTTAGGAAAAACCTTAATGAATTACTCTTCCAGAAACTTACAATTATTTGGCCAACTTGCTAGAAAACTGTGAAGGGCAATATTGGACAAGGCACTTATATTTTAACAATAAATAATGAAATTTTAGTCATTTTTATATTTTCGGACCGGGCAGGCAAGTCGTCCAGTAACATCGTACATCAACAAATCAATTGACTAGAAGGTTGTCTATAAGTGAATTGGAAATAATTTACAAAGTTTGTAAATTTCTTATAAACAACGATGTGGTAACAAAATTCATAATTAAAAACTAAGATGATTGACGTACATTGCTAGGATACCAAATTAATACTTTATTCTAAGGGACGAAAAATTAAACGACATAACAACAGTGACCGTATACACGTGTATCAAGAAATTTTTTTAGTCTGCATCTTATCAGCAGCAGCATTTTGCATGTATGGACTTCGGTTAGCCATAAAATTCCCACAAGAGTCGGCAAAAAACCCTTCCATCCTACCAGCATCCGAGGGTACGATTATGATTCGGGCCCTGCCTAGGCTAGGTAAGAAGTCCGAGTAGAAACAGAAAACATCGTCAACGTTTCTTCGCTCTGTTCGCTTTTCCTCGCACGTGTCGCGCCATGTATTGTCGCCCTGAAGGCTTCGTTTCGACAAGCGAGAGTTTTTGGGACGTAATTACTGAAAACGTGTTGTAACAGTGAACCGACATCGTAGATGTGTGCAATCCTTCTGCGTGGGGTGCGCTGTACCCAAATAGCTAAAAATTCTGCTTTGTGTGAACGGACCAGGGATGATAAGCTTCGGGGTGACAATCGCGACGCATTGTGCCGGGAGTGACGGACTGAACCGGGAAACGTTGATGTTTCGAACCCAGCTCAAGGGTTCGTATTATCCTGAGGTTCACTATCATGAAAGGTACTGAAGTGGTCTCTCTCTCTCTCCTCTCTCTCAGTGATTCTCCACCAAAGATAAATGAAATTATCCAATTTAAAATCTAAAATGTTTATTTTGCCCACTGACGCGTCCCGCTCGATGTTCTAGTGGTAGATTGTAAAGACTACTCTTATACGACAACATTAATTAAATTTGAATAAGTATTGATTTTACTCGTTTCACCAGTAAAATTACGAGATTTAAAAATTCTTTCATCCCTCAAAGTGACAAAGAAAATCATAGCAGCAAAGACGCCTCTTAGGAGGCACGATTCAACGATCCCGCAAGAAAAAAATAAAAAAATGAGATATTCCTCCGTTTATTGTCTGGGTTCCTCAGGCGTACCACATTCTCATGCGTAACCACGCACTACGTATTCTAATCTTTTATTTGAGCATGAAGTTGGTATGTAACACAGTAGATTGTAGAAACTTCGAATTTTTAAAGCTTCATTTTCAATCTGTAACATTTTAATTGAACGAAATTTAAGCTTTCTGAAGTTAAAAAATTGTTTAATTATAGCGATCAGAAAACAAATTTTTGTAACAGTTTCCAGTATTTACGTTTTTGAATGAAACAAGAAAAAAAGTGTTGCAAAAAAAATTTCAACAATAAAAACAAAAATAAATTGTTTTCCGCAAACTAAAAAAAACACATAAATTATAGACAACTATGTTTAATGAATGAAAATACACTATCAAGACACTTCTGATTCGCGCGGGTAAATATTTGTGAAATGAGTCACTGCATCCACTGTTATTTCGTATTTGTTATCGAAATTTTCATTTGAGACACTTTGTTCCTACTTTAATTTAAAAATTTTAATAAAATACACAAGCGTCCAAAGAAGTGATAATAAAAATACAATAAACAAAGTTTTTATTGAAAATAAGGAATAAATAATCATTACATGGCTTCGAAATAATTTGACAGCGGCTTGATGACCATCCATTCGCAATTTTTAAAATGCATTTTTCTCGAAAATGGGTCAAAATTGCGTCTTTTTAATTTTACTCAGAAAACCTCTGGTATGTACGTTACACTGACGACAATATCAATTTGAACAAAAAAGAAGACCTAAAGATCCCTTGCAAGTGATTAAGAATGTGAATTGTCATTAATTAATTAAATCCCCAAGATGAACTATTTTTTAAAGTTTATTAAGACGACAATGCGACAAAAATCAAAATACTTTGATGTATTCTTAAGTTATAAATATTTACATAATATATGTATCAAGAAATTTGTATTGTATTTTAGTCTGAATATTACCAATTTCTCAACTTACAGAAAAAAGTCGCCAAAATTGAAACTCGAAAATGATTTTTAAAAATTATGAAACTAAAATAGTAATTTAGAGAAATAATTCGATATACTTCATGAAATATTCCGGCAATATGGACTGTGATTATTTATTATATTTATAACATTATGACGTTTAGAATAAAAACATCCAACGTTAAAAAATTTAGAACACAACTGAGTTGACATTGTCGTATTGTCCAAGCCAATAATTTTAATTTCGAAGCTTTTGAAATAGGAGAATATAATTTAGGAATATAAAAATTGTCTCTGTATATATAAGTTATAGTAAAAAGTTATGAATGAAATTGTGAACCTTTGTTTTTATTTTAGGAAACGAAGACAATAAATAGCAATATTTCGCCAAAACAAAAATTTTATCCCACCAAAAGTTTGGGGCTCAAATCTATTCTTTTCCAAGGCAAAATATGAGACACGTATTGTTTATTTTTCATAAAAACAAAATTTCACTAAAATTCATTATTTTTGTTATTTTTTATACAAATTCTACTATATTATTGTAGACGGTTGCGCCGCTGCACCACGCCGCCGCCGACCGACATCTTGCTTTAAAACCGCGCCGCCGCTGATTCAAATTAGGCGCCGTCGGCGCCGCGGCTTGTCGGCGCGCCGGAGTAATCTTCGGTATGTGTACATGGTAACAGATTTATTCCCGCCGGATGATCCTGTGGCTTTTGATTTGTTGCGGGAATTCCGGCGCCGCCTGCCGCCGATCAAAATTGCTCAAATCGCCGCCACCGGTCAAAAGTCTGTCAGCGCAACCCTCTACTATATTGTAAAAAATTGGCTATTATATTTCATTATCCCTGCTGATTTGTATCCTTTCTCTTATATGAGCTCTATGATCTGCATTAGTTTGCAAGATATATCCCAAATATTTAAACTCTTTTACTTCTTCTAACTTTATTCCCTTCTATCTCCCCGTCCATTCTTTGTGTCTCCCACCCTACTTTTTCCCATCTTGGTATATCTCTAATCCTGTAATTAGGCCCGCCATCCCTTCTTCATCCTCTGCAATCAACACTATGTCGTCTGCGTATGACAGTGTGTAAGTATTTTCCTTCGCTATCCTAATTCCTCCCCAACCTTTTCTCCTCATTTCTTCTTCCAAGTCTCTTCCCTCTCTTATCCTCTTTTTTATCATAACTTTTTCTATTTCGCCTCGGTCTAATGAGCCTCTCTTCCTTTTGATGAAAGCATTAATCAATGCTTCACTTTTTGCTGTCAATTTATCTTTTTCTACCGTTTTCCTGCACTTTCCTCTTGCCTTTCTTTCTTTGATCTCCCCTTTTGGTGTACTTGAAACTTCCAGCTCTAAATTCGTTTTTTCCTGTATGTTACTCGTTCTGCTATTCGTGAAACCAATTATAACGTTTCTGCCTTCTATCCTTCTCTGCCTCTATCTACCATCACGTACTGGTACCTGTCTTACCTTTCTCCGCCTTTACCCCAGCCTGATAATACCAACCGGATCAACTCGGTCCTCCCACACTGTAACAAATCTCTAACCAAACCAACCTAACCTCAACTTTCACACAAATCTGCCTTAATCCTCAAAAGTATCACCCCCTTATCAATTTCACAATTGAAAATTAATCTAGGTGGGGAGTATTATTCTTCTTGGTTGAAACTTCATGTATTATGTTAACAATTCGTCTTTTTGGTAGAAACTTGAACTTATTGGTTGAAAATGTATCTTTTAGGTTACAATTTCATCTATTACTCGCTATAAGCCTTGCCGAAATCACTTATGACAATTATTTAAAAAATCTTGTTTGTAAACACTTTTAAATTCCAGCATCTTTTTTTAAAATAATTTTTTAGAATATTCAGATGAGTTTTGTAAAATTTTAAAAACTTTTCCTATCTATGTGCCCTAGCTAATCCTGCCAACTCAGTTTAAAACACTCGTTTGACGAAATTGAATTTAAATTTTTTTCAAACTTGAAAAAAATTGCAAACAAATTTTGAAACATTTTTTATAATTTACATACAGCTATTTCACTTTTTTGAAAACATTTTCTAAATCAATTGACAATTGAATATTCTCTTCAAATTAATTTCTACAAATGAAAAATCATTTCTAAATATCTCTTAAACCTAATACAATTTTTTCTAAATGTTTGTTTAAAAATTTTGGAAAACTATTTGGAATGTTTTGGAATATTTGGTAGTTTATCCTTCAGAAATCATTTGTCAAAATAAAAAATAATTTCAACCTCAAAAAAATCGAATTTACAACAAAATAGTTCAATCTTCAACGTAATAGTCGAATTTCTAAACAAAAGCGGTGAATTCTAAAACAAAAATGTAATAGTAGACTGTTCACTTAAAAATAATCAACTTTCATCGAAAAATAATTTGATTTTCTTTTTGTGTTCTATTAGTTAAATTCGTATTTAAGTGAAAAACGAGAAAAGTGAAAGTTTGTTGAAAACGGAAGAAAACGAGGACTAGGTCTCTAATATATTTAATTTTCAATTATTAAGTTTTCAACATGAATTTTTAAGTAAAATGTTCTTAACTTAATACTGTATTGTGCTTTTTAACATTTATTGCGTTTTTTAAAACCGAAAAACATTTTTGAAATATATTTTTGAATTAGTGCATTTTTAATTTTTATCTATATTTCTATTGACCGTTTTTCTTAAATTATTGTTCTTAACAGAATTCATAAAAATTGGGGAGGAAATAGTCAGGCGCCATTGGGGGAAAAATAGTCAGGCGCCCTGTCTGACATTAGGTCCAATGCTCGGACAATAGGCTAAATGCCGGCAAAAACCGAATCTACTTGCGTCAACCTTTCTTTCATCGAATTACCTGGATCCATTATTACACTTAGCCGTCTGCATGCACTTACGACTTAATGCCTAAAGTAACCTGAGCTATAAGACGAATATGATTTTAGATCAATAACTATTCATTGCTTGAAATCAGAAAAATTGTATATCTACTGGTAGATGTATTATCAAAAATAAAGAAATTGTGAAAAGTTGAGGAATCTTGTTAAAATACATGAAATTGTATTTAGTTCCTTATATATAATATATTCATAGAAAATTACGGTAAATAAAACCATTAATTTTCACACATAAGAAAGAAGAATTTTTAAAAGAACAGTTAAAATTTGAAACAAGGAGATGCATTTTCAACTAACATGATGTACCTTCAACATAATAAATTAAATTTTCCACGAACCAGTTCGAATTTTACCAAAAAGTTAAAATTAGTGCCATAACCACGTCTCACGACCGTGAGATAGGTGGTGGCAGTTTGTGACGGAATCAATGCGACGACCTGGCAAAAGTCTTGTGCACGCTGAGGACACGGAGCGACCTAAGGACGACCACCTTCTGATTTTTCCTCGTAGATATTTTAGCATATTGTTCACACGCAGGTATGCTTTTCAGGCTATTAACCCATGAAAGCTTGGCATCTCCAAGTACAACGCCGTTATAAGGTCTCGAACCTCTCTTTCTTTTCATTCTCCTTGGCTATACTCGTTTTGTCAGCTGGTTCCGAAAATTCGATAACGAACATGGTTCACTTCTCGAAGTCAAGGAGAACTATGTCAGGCCTCGAGTGTGCAATAGAAGCAATTGCCGAGAATATAAAGTTCCAGTATATCCGGAATTCTCAAAAATTGACTCTATTTCCCCAGAAGCGTTTAGCGGAGCAATATTAAGGTTAATGCCATAAGAGTGACAGAGATGGTAATAAAGCACTCGTAGTGCCGCATTGTGCCTTTGACTGTAGGTCGTTCCCGCTTGAGTTGGAAAACTGGATAGTATGTGCCCTAGCTTCTCGGGGTGTGCGTGGCACGTCCTGCAGCTATTAGCGGGAATGTCTTGTCTCAAAATGTGGCGACGGTATGTTAAGGTGGAAATGACACCATCTTGTGATGCCGAAATGAAACCTTCCATGCCCGAATTCAAACCGGGTGATTTAAGGAAAGCAAAAGTTAGCTCACACGACATTCACTGATCCTCCACATTTCTGTGGAAGATACCGTGGATCCTCTTATCGAGGAGCTGTTCACAGAAGTTTTTCTCCGGTGCTTACTGAATCCAAGCTTTCAGGAGTGAGTACTCGAGATAGATAAGATTTGATGTATTTTGCGCACCGCTGATACTGAAGTTAAGTCCGAGTGTTTCAGCAGCCTCCTCTGATGCTTTGTACAGAAACGCTCCTTCGTCCACTTCTTCATGCTTCCTGACCATTTTAAGAAGATAGTCTCTTCCATTTGCGACTCAATGTATTGTACCCAGAATAATCCTGTTATGAAGACATTCAAGATTCAATATTCCGCGACCACCTTGACGGCGTGAGACGTAGAGTCTCGGAAGAGAAGACTTAAGATGCACGGTTTTGTTTATGTGCATAACCCTTCGTGTCCTGATATCAAGGGATCTGAGTTCGTTCTTCGTCCACGGAACCACTACAAATAAATAGAGTACTACCGGGTCGGTAAGGATGTTCGTTGCAGATACTTTATTCCTATCCAAAAAATCGGAAGACCAAATCTGCCGGATGAAACGTTTATCTGCTTCGAAGAGTATCCTTTATAGATGTCACATCTTGAATGTGGCTCTGTAGCACGCCCAGGTATGTATAAGTCTCTCTCTCTGCTCTTTATTTTTAGCATATATCTTCAGATCATCCATGTATACATGAGTGACCTTGTGCTTTCGATTGCCAGGTTTGCCGCGAAGGTACCCCTGAGAATGGCGAAGAGCTAGAGATCGTGGCAATAATGCGAGACAATAGAGGAGTGGGCTCATGGTGCCGCCCTGAAAGACACCTCTCTGGAAGGTGACCTTAGTTGTCACACGATTTTCTCTAGATGAGATAGTAAATTTGATTTTCCAAAGTGGCATCACTCTTTCTATGCACCTCACGGTTACCGGACGAACCTTTAAGTTTTCCAAAAGACAGACGATAAGTCTATGGGAGGACGAATCGAAAGCTTTCGGGTAATCAATCCAAGCCGTCGATAGGTCACGCTGGTAGGAAGCTGCATCTTTGCAGACACATCTATCGATGAGCAGGTTCTCCCGTCATCCTGCTACGCCTTTCTTTGAGCCGCGTTGTTCATACATTGCTTGCCACACAAATCCTATCATTCAGGATAGCTGTTAATATCTTCTACAGTGTGTTCAGACAAGTGATTGGCCTGTAATTCTTTAGGTCAGCTAAGTTGCCCAGTTTCGGCAGGAACACTATGCGCCCTCCCACCAAGCACTCCGGAATTGGCTCTTCCGACTTCAAATATTAGGTGAAAATACGGGCCAGATGCTGATGGGTTCAAGGAAACTTCTTCCACCAGAAGGTCTTGATACGCGTTACTCCACTGGGCAGCACGTCATTAAGAATTAAAGTTAGTCATTGGCCAGGAACGAAGTTTTCAAACGATACCACTGACCCGACCCCTTTTTTTGATTAGATATCAACGGACGTTGCCTCTCAAACAGCACCAAGGGACCAACGTTTCTAGCTATTCGGACAAACCCAGACAGGCATACACACAGACATAAAACACTTGCGGATATTTAGTCGATGGAAGACCAAACGCAAATGTAAATAACATATAGACTTACAGACATATTTCCATTTAAATTGAAAAACCAACAGAGATCGTTTCCTGCCGTGAAGGATGTGTCGGTTCTGAAAATCAGCTAAGTATCCAGAATAGAGACGGCGAATCGGGCCCAGTGCAGTTTTCAACGAAGTCCTACGGTCCAGGGAAAAGTGTTAACCTGAAACGTTACCTCCGATCTCAAAAAGCAAGAAAGTTAATCCTAGCCCACTCCTTCCTTCTCTCTGGCGAATGAAGTACTTTTCATTCTATCTTGTTTTTATTTGAATAAATTAAACGTAAAACTGGAGTCAGAGCATTAATTACTGAAAAGGCAACCCTATTTCATCATGAGATTCAACGGAAACGGGATAGCAGAACAAGGGAACATCTTGAATTAATAAGATGGAAGTCACGATCCCACAAACTTAAACAAATTAACAACCTTAATTTGGCAGCTTCAGTCTCTGGTACAGCATAATAGTTGAGAGTTCTTTCACAGGTTCTGAATATTAAAAATCATTATGCCGTACGTAAAACACACACACATAATTATTATCTCGTACGTAACATATATATAGCGAGAGGTTTGGCCGATGCAAACCGTAAAAAACAAAACCAACGGTTGATCATAACACCAAACGACAAATGCATCAACTCGCGATAAAGACAGGCCTCGGTTTGAAAGTTCGCGCGCGAACTCCGGATCCATCTTCAAACACTTAAAAAGTCAAAGCTCCTAGCCATCAGGCAGCATATTGTTGAGAGAATACGGATACTATCAGACGTTAAGAGGAGTCTAGAGTGGAAAGAGACGTGAGTCAGAGAATACTAACAGTTTCTCTTTGAACTATCTCGACTCTTTCAAGACCCTCCAGTTCCTGTCGACCACCCGCCCAAACCAGAGGAAAACTACCGAGGAGGTGAAAAAAGTATTGAGAAGTATGAAGAACTATTCCGCCCCAGAACCAGAAATAGAAGTACGTGAAAGAGGGTAGGGCGAGAAGAAAGGTATTTGGAAAAAGGTAGAGATTATGATAGAAGAGAAAGTGATAGAGCGTATGAATGAATGGGAGGCGAGAGCGGATAGAGAAAAATTAAAAGCTAACAAAAAAAGTTGAGGGTAATGCGAAAAAATAGGATAAACGATAGGATTTTCATCGATCAAGATTTGACGAGGAATGAAGGGAGGGCGGTGAAGGCAGGGTATCGAAAAATAAAATATGAGAAAATGTGGGTATATGACAAGCCGAAGCAGAAGTTGAAAGAAGTGTAGGGCAATTTGTTTCGTGGGAAGTAGGGGGTAGGGGTAAATCAGTATGGAAGAGTGGTAATCGTGCTGGAGTGGAATGTAGCAGAAGTAAAGAAGAAAGATGACAATTTTGGGAGGTCACGGCGGTACTGGGGGGGGGGTGCTTTAATGCGAAAATTGGGGGGAAGGGGTCTTTACAGGGGAGAGATTCGAAAGGAAAGGGAGTGATAAGATAATAAAAAAGGAGGGGGCGATTCTGAGAGACTGGATGGAGAATAGAGGCTGGGCGGTGGTGAATGACATGGTAACAGAGGACGAAGAGGGTGAATACACGTACGTGAGTAAGATAAGGATATCGGTGATAGACTATGTGACCATAAATATGCAAGGTTGGGAGGAGATAGAGAAATTCGCAGTTGAAGGGATGGTGGAAGCAGACCATTAGACATTAAGTTTGTGGATAAAAGGGGAGGGTGGCAAAAGGCTTGGTGGAGAAGAAGGGTCGTTGGGGGAGAGGGTGCCACGGACGAGGGAGGCGATAGAGAAGTATTAGGAGCATTTGGGAAAGGTAAGCTTTGATAAAAGCTTTTTTTTTGGTAAAAAGATAAAAAGAAAGTTGATAAGGAAGTAAAAGAAGCGGAAAGAAGTAACTGCGAAAAGGGAGGAGTACGCAGAAATGAGGAAGAAGTTTACATTGATGTGTAGGAAGAAAGAGCAGGAAAAGGAGACAGACCTGGAAGAGGAGTTGACAAGTGTTAGGGCAGAAGAGGACGTGAGGAAGATAATTAATTGGTTTACGAAACGTAGGGTGGAAATGAGTGAGGGGATAGGAAGTGAGCAATCAAGGGAATTTTTTAAAGACACATTTCAGGGATCAGGCACACAAAAGAGAGATGAGAGGATTAGAAGAACGAGGGAGGTAAATGGAGAGAAGCTGAATGACGAGGAAATAGAGAAGCAGATAAGGAAGTTGAAAAGGTCTAAGGCTGCAGGGCTGGACGGGGTAGAGAACGAAGCGTGGTTGTTTGGCAGACACGATGTAAGGGAGAGACTGAAGGGGGTAGTGAAAAGAGTATGGAGGGGGAGGGATTCCCAATAGGGTAGAGGGAGGGGTTGATCGTACCACTGTATAAAAAAGGGATAAGGAGAAAAAGGAAAATTGAAGAGGGATTACGTTCTGGAATACGGTGAAAAAAGTATAAGCGATGGTATTGGCGGATAGGCTGCGGAAGGGAAAGGAATATTGTGGGAGACGCATGCGGGCTTTAGGGAGGACAGAAAACAGTGCGCCGACATAAGGTTATTTTTGTATAATGTCGGTGCAAACGAATCGTTTTTCCAGTCCCGCCATGGTGTTTTCCGCACAGGGGCAGTCTTTAGGGTTTGAAGTTTGTTGCACAAATTTGAACAAATTAAAACAAAAATACTGCGTACATATAGAGTTGTTTTTGGATAATGTCGGCGCTAGCGATTAGTTTTGCTAACCCCGCCATAGTGTTTGCCACATAGGGGGTAGTTTTTATGGGTTGAAGTTGGTTGCACAAATTTGAACAAATTAAGACAAGAATAATGCGCCCATATAAAGTTAATATTGGAAAATAACGAGTAGTATAAGTATAAGGAGTAGTTTTTGGGAATTGAAATTTGCAGCTCAAATTTAAACAAATTCTCGGACAATCTCGGGGTCATCCATGGTGTTTTCCGCACAGGAGGCTCTTTTTAGTGGTTGATATTTGTTGCACAAATTTGAACAAATTAAAATGAAAATAATGCACCCTTATAAATTTGATTTTGTATAATCTCGGGACCAGCGAAACGTTTCGGTAGCACTAAATATTTGGCTTAAAAAAAGTCAAATTTGCGTGTGTGGTGGGGCCAGCCAAATGCTTCTAAAAATAGGTTCAAGTTAAATGCGGAGAAGTCTAAGGTTATGGTGTTCAGGCAAGGAAAAGGGTGGCATCGGGGAGGGGAGGGGAAGTGGAAGGCAAAGCCGGTACGGTAGGTAAAAGATTTTGTGTACCTGGGCTTTCTATTTCGGAGGAATAGGAGAGTGGATGGTCATGTAAAAGAAAGTGAGAAGGGCAAATGTGGTGGTGGAGCAGGTGTGGACGCTGGGAAAGAGTTTGTTCGCAAATGATTGTGGAAGGATAATAAAACTGTTTAAGTCGCTAGTGATGAATGTCTTATATTGCGGAGTGGAGGTGTGGAGTGTAAAGTACGTGCGGAGGTAAGTAGAATACAGGAGAGGTATGTAAAGTGGACACTATGTTTGCCAAGGAATACGCCTAACTATATTATCAGGAGGGGGTCAGGAAGAACGAATTTAGGAATTACAACGGGCAGTCGAGCGTGTAAATAAGGCGACATTTTTGTAAAAGAGGGGGGGCGTAAGCTGGTGAGGGAGTTTTAGTGGGAAAAAGAGAACAGACATAGGAATGGGAAGATGGAGGTGGAAAGGAGAAGGTATTTTAGAACGAATGGATTGCAAATTGATGAACTGAGAAGGATGCATGAGAAAGGAAGGAGGGTGTATGAGTTGGTTAAAAGAAACAGCATGGAGAAAGATAGAAGGAAGCAGGAGAGGAGAGAATAAGTGCGGCAACGTTTAATGGAAACTATGTGTGGATTATGCCAAGGGAGAGAGCGCAATATTTGTGTGAGAAAGGAGAGCAAGGAAGTCAGGAACTCATAGCGAGGATGAGATGATAAGCATGGAAGCATTGTTGCATGAAAGCGGGGAAAAAGGGTAGTACCATGGGTGAAGGGGGTGTTGGGCAAGACGGAGAAGAAGAGAAAGAAGAGGAATGGAGAAGGGAACATTGTAAATAAAAGAGAAAGTATTTATCAGAATATTATAAATATTTAAAATAGTATATAGTGTAAGTATTAGGTATTAGTCTTGGGGGCAGAGGTTGGCAATGCGATGCAAAGCGAGAAAGTAGTGAAATGCGTACAGGCGAGGCGAAGCGTGGAAGGCTAGGCTATATGAGCGAGTGGTCTTAGAGATAATAGACCATAAGCCCACCAGGTGAATGGCAACGTGATACGGATAAGGCCAATTTTTACCTGAGATGTTCGCCTTATGACGAGGAACGTAAAAATGGGTACCTGCCAGGTCTGAGGGGATGCGTTTAGCGGTAGCCACCTGGCAAATGTGTCAATTTTGACAGTTAACTAACGTGACTCGGAAGAGGTTGAAAATTGGTGTACATGTAGGGGATGACATTAGAAATAGCACCTGCGCATTGTAAGGCACTTACCTGGATGCAAAAGGGTTGTCAGGCGGTTTTAAATTAGCCGGAAATTCAGATGAAAGGGCCTAGCTGAGTAAGCATGTAAAATCTGCCCCAGAATTTATCAAGTTCATATTAGCACCATATATTGGCACCTATGAGTCACAAAATTCCTTTAAGTCTCAACCTCGAAAACGTATTTTTGTAGGTGTTATGGAGGGGGACAGAAAAATCCCAAAGTAGTTTTTCTCGTAAACAGCTTGACCGACTTTGATGAGAAAAAATATTATGTAGGTCGATGGGACGATTAAAAAAGTTTTTTTTTCATTTTTGGACAAAAGTAACAGGTCTGAAAAAAAGTTGGATTTTTTAAACCAATTTTTTGAGGTCATGTTTTATAGTGACACCCACCATTTTTTGACAAATATTCCTTCAGATGTCTTCTTCAACATATACTTTTGTCAAATTTTTTGAAGTGGTGCTACATAGTGAACAAAAATAAAAATCGTACACGGGCCACTGTGTAATTGTGTACCTTTATGGTATATTATACATTTTTCCTCGCCTATCACAATACGGGGTGCGTTTTGACCATGCGTGCCATCGCCTCTCACGAATCGGGGTTCTTTTTTATTGTGAGTCCCCTCGCCTCTCACAAATCAAGAATTGTATTTTAATCCTCATCGCTGTTGTTATCAATCACTGGAATAAAATTTTTTGTTTTAAATACATCGCTAAGTATTTGATTTGGTTGAAAAATCCTCGATAAATACCTTGCATGTGACAGGTAATACACGATGGCAGCAATGTGTGAATAGCAGCCAACAGTCGATGCGCCATTAGCACACTCCAATGTATAGTGTGTTACGCCTGGAACTCCAAATCTGTTAGGTTTTTACCTAATGAAACATCTGTATGATGTTCGAGAAATGTGTCGAGATTTGACCTTGAATTTAAGCACAATAGTCTCTTCTTTCGCATACTCAACAACCAGTTTACTATCCTTATCTAACATTCCTGCAAATAGCTAATGTATTTTGTACATCTTGTGGAGCATGTATTTTACCTTTCAATGCGGGCATAAATACTTTGAAATGTTTATCTTCCAAATATTTTTTTATATCTCGAAAGCCTCGATGAAGTACAAAGACATCTTTTTCCAAGAATTTACATAAGCCGTTTGCATCTTCAATAATGGTTTTCAAGATTTCAGCATCATTGCGCTTTGCAAAAATACAGTCCAAGCAAATCCACTACATATCCATCAGTCGTACAAATGATAAAAGGCGTGCAAAGGGGAATTTTCTTTTGTGCACAGAAAGACTTTCTTTGATATTCATTATTTGAACTTTACTGATGTCGCGCATATGTACCATCACAAATCAATAGTAAATGATTAGGAGCATCAAATAAATTCTTTGCAATTTCAGTTGTATGATTTTGAACGAGGATAGTTCTATTAAAAGAATACAACCCAAAACGACCTGGTAGAACGTCATTTTCAAAAAACTTGACCACACTGGCAGAATAGTCTGAAATTATCTGCTCATTTTCTATATTCAGTATAGAAGCTAACTTTTTATTTTAATTTCCCGTACGTAGTTTGAAGAGAAATACAACGATAGCTTGAATGACAGATCGATATTGACTATTTCGCATAGAAGTTATCATTTACTTTATCTCCAGAAGATTTTCCCAAGATAAACCAGTGAAAACTTGCACTTGTCTTTCTGAAAGACTAAATTCACCGATATTATCAAGCAATGTGGAATCGCATTTGATTTCCAGGTGGAATGAAATTTTTTCTTAAGATAACAACGCGTGCGGGCTTCTCCAGAAATTACAGTTATATTATTGGAAGAAAAACAAAATCAGCAGCATTTATGGGTAGCAACAGACCTCTGCATCGAAATTTCTAAATACTCAATCTTAGAATCCACTTGATTTGATTTTAATTTTACTTTAAACGTTGGGTCATTAGACGTTGATTGCAAAGCAGAAACATCTGTTTCAGTTTCACAATCAAGGTTTCTGTCAGAATTATCTTCTCTATAATCAGTGAGTCCACATTTACAACATAAAATGTCACCTACAACTATTACTCCTCATTTTTCTCAAAAGTACACCGCTATAATAAGCTTATTCAGTTATGAAACCATATTTCAGTTATAAGATCTTTTGAAGTATCACACTAAAAAAGTTCACTTTTCAACAGATTAAGACAGCAGATAAACAAAAAATCAGGAACAAAACACAGCATCAACAAAAATATATCACAAAAACAAATGAAAACCGCCGAGTACAATGACACAAGAATGAGAATTACGATTGAGGAACGAATAAAAAACAAAAAAAGATTCTTGCGATAATAATAAAATTACAATGATTTTGTACGACCACAGAAGTAATCTTCGCAATTAACTGAAATAGTGTAGTATTTAAAAGTACTATAGTAATTAGACGTACGGATACGACAAATGAATATCGCTAAGTGAAATGGCGCCAGAACCACCATTATTTGAATTGCAAGAGCATAAAAGTAGTTTTTCTGTAGAGTGAAACAGTGTATTTATCGGAAATACAGATAAAACAAATGAATATCACAAACTGAAATGGCGCAGTGATCAGAAAACAAATAAGGTTGGCAAGGAGATTTTTGCGATAATAATAAAATCAGAATGAGTTGTGAGATCACAGGTGTCTGCAGTAAAGTGGAACAGTGCACTAAGTAGAATCACAAAAACGATCAACTGAAATAAGCATTTTCTTAATAAAGAATTATCCCCTAAAGTTAATGATTTACAAGATAACATACCTTTAACTGGAGTCATTTTCTCATTGCAACTCTTAATTACTTTTCACTTCAAATTTTAATTCTTGCACATCAAAACATTCACACTCGAATGCTTAAAATTCGCAAAAATTGAAAGTTCACTGGTTCAAAATTGCATAGAGAAAAAGTTTACCTTATTTATGCACGACACCTACCTATAAAGTTTTTAATACAATGGGGGAAGAAAAGCATGGTTCACTAGTAAGTAGAATAAAAAGTGACCCCTGATTTGTAGAAACAGAGTAAAATGTTTAAACAAAATCTTCACCCTTTTTCTGATTTATCTCGAGAAAAAAAGTAAGCCAAAAATTATATATATTTCATATTCTGAGAACTGATTTCAGGAATTTGTCATATCGTGCACTGGAATTGAATCACTTATCTCGGAATTTTCTTTCTTTTGAACTAAATAAGCAAAGCCTTTAAGTCGTATAGAAATGAAAAGAAATTTTTATGATATTTGAAGTGAAGTCGGAATGCATAAATAGAAAGTACAAAAACGAGCAGGAGAATATCGTACTTTTCTAATATACAAATCGAGCACATGTTGCCACAAAATTTTTGATGCGATTTTCTAGTTCAATTTGATATTTGGCCATTTTTGCGATATGGACTTGTTTAACAGGGTGTCCAGCGACCTTGAAAATCTAGAATTCCCCTTGAATTTTGTTTTAACCCTCCGAGAACACACCTACTTTTTCTATCAAC
The DNA here is from genome assembly GCA_010014905.2 of Druon quercuslanigerum. NCBI lineage: Eukaryota > Metazoa > Arthropoda > Insecta > Hymenoptera > Cynipidae > Druon > Druon quercuslanigerum. Next base: position 35,687 of record JAAAKG020110326.1, read on the forward strand.
GATTAAACGCTTCTCCCCTAAGATTGACCGTTCTGCAGACTATCCGAAAGCATGTTTGGTGCCTGTTTTGAAAATCTTAAAAATCAGTTGTATCTGGATGGTGTGAAAGATCTCAATTCTCAAAGTCTAACGGAGAACCTAGAACTTAATGCAAGGAAAGTGTCCTTGAATTTTTTACTCAATATCTTCTGTTAGTTTCAGTACATTTCTCGAGTACTCCCCTCGAGTTTTTCTGGTCGCTATAAATAAATATACATTTAGCTATTAATTAGCCAAATATATTTAATACATAATTGTAGGAAAGACGTAAAGGCTTCAAATTGTACAGCATCTAAACGATACAAAAGAAAATTTAAAAGAACAATAAGCATTGCAAAACTAAACATATTAATGAACTTCGTATTGACAAAGAATAGAATAAAAATTTTAGAGTACGGTTTTCAAGAAAAGGTTCAACATTTTTTTTAATTTCAAAAGTGTAAATTTGGGCCACTAAAATGTGGCAGATTGAAAATGAAGATTTAAAAATTTTAAGTATCAACAATCTACTACATGTACCCAAAAATATCCAGCTAATCGTCCCATATCATTAAAAAATACACACTTTAAAAATTGAAACGTTTAAACTTAAAATTAATATCAATGAAAATGAACCTCGAACTGAGCAGTGTGGTATTTTAGATAAAAAATTAATATATAGAACATTAAACACTGTGCATTTACTGATTCATGTTCATATTGTTTAAATTAAAACTAAATTTCTATTTTAGGTTGTACACTATTTAGTAGTTATCTCAATTTCAAAAATTATTTTTAAACTTCAGGAAAATATTTTCATTGTTAATTGTAACTAACTTCAGAAGATTGCGCTAGGCGAATTTTTGAATAAATATTTCAGTTTAAAATTATTTAGTTTTTTACAGACGTACATGTTTCTTGCTTTGTGTCCAGGTAAAAGTTGCGAAATTCTTATGCACGGCCTTCTATACTATCCTTCAAAGAATAAAATTAAGTGAGAAAAAATTAATTTGAAATATTTTTTTCAAAAGATCGCCTAGTAATAGGAGCATTTTCTTTAAATTTAAAATTCATTTTTAACAACGTTTATTTTTTTACTTGAAATAACTTTTGTACATACTTCTTTATTGCGTCGAATTGGAAGTCTGAAAAATTGAACAATTCTGGCCCTACTGGCTTTTGGCACCAAACAATAGACTATGAGGTATAATATCTTTGATAGAACTATGCCTTCAAAAATAAATTATTCTCAACCAAATGATAAAATTATTTTGTATTTGTATCGTAATCTTTTCATTTTCAATGTCACTCATGAATGAAGGACTGCAGTACGATTTAAAAATAAAACAAAACTTTTCTCCCTAGTTTCGAGCAACGGAATGTAGAAGTTTACAATTTTAAAGTGGGAGGAGCCTAAAACTGGAACAGGCTCGGTGGCGAAAACGATAAAAAGTACAATTTTATGTATAAACAAAAAATAAAAACTTGCTTCAGAGATGCTGAGTTGCTAAATTAAGAGAAGATGATTTTTATTAGAAAAAGTTAACCAATTCCGAGGAAATCATTCAAGAATTTGAAGGTTCAAATTCCATGGGTTTTGAAAATTGTCTTTGCATAATGACTACAAATCAATTTTGAAATAAAAAAAATAAATAAATGAAAACTTGCTCCTGAGATATAGGGAAGCCGAATTGAAATAAAAGACGCACAAAGAGCATGAATAATAATAATAATTTTAACAAATATAATTTTTGATTGCTTGGCAAAAAGTTAAGCAAAAAAAGCCCTTATAAAAGCGACTTTTGTAGAAAATGGAGATTTAAGACTTTTGGTCACATTTTGCTTGATTCAAGAGACTTTTCTTTGAGACAAGGAGCGTTTTATTATTGTATTGTATTAAACAATATTAGGAAGTCAAATATGGTCAGAAACAGTTTCAAACAAATGTAAGAGGCTAGAAAATTTAAAAAAAAACAACGAAGAAGATGGGTTACAAGTACAGTCAGCTATTTGGTTTTGAATCACCAACAGTTTTATTTTACTATATTAAAAACGAGATTTGGAACAAATCCTTCTAACAAAATATGTATTAGATTTTTTGAGAATTTTGTATGAAAAAAGCCCAGTTTCGGAAAAATGTTGGTTATCTAGTTCTGACCTTCAACCATTGAAAGATACATAATTTTTCAAAATTTGCAATCATATAAATCAAACTATTGACAATTTAACAATTTTAAATACAATCTGTTTCAACATGTAAGCATTAAAAATTATACGTAGTACGTGTCAAAATATAATAACAAAAAGTTCCAGCTTTAAAATTTGAAGGGGCCTAAAATTAAAAAGATAATAGTATCGAAAATTGAAGAATTGTACAATTCTGCAATTTTTTCATTTTAAATATAAAGGCTTAGGTCGGAATTCATACAAAAAATGTCTTTATCTTTTCTTGTTTCTATTCTGTTATAAAGGTAACAATATATATTCACTCGGCTGCGATTTACGTTACGTTATTCAAAACAGCGAAATTCACACCGAAATTATAACTTTTTATGCTACTGCAATTTTGAGCAATATATTATGCAAATTATTCTGTCTTTTAATGGAAAAATGAACGGATCATAATTTATTTTTATTTTTCTTGATCGTCGGGTCAAACGAGTTGTAATTGCTCCAGTGATCTTTCGTTTAGTTTACTCCCGACAATTGTTAAGAGGGGATGGATACTTTAGCGGGTAAAGAGGCACAGCGGGGTGGGTTAGGATTTTCGCCGATGCGCCGTCTAAATTTATCGTAACCTACTAATAATTCTACCCCCACTCCGCCGGCACGTACCGCATCTAGGTGTATAATATCTTTACAGACTTATAAGTTGACCCGCCATGACACTCATCTTCGCCACTAACCTAACCTACGTATATATCCAACTATCAAATGCCTCTAACTTAACATGCAACTACTGCATGCTATATCTATTGCTCGATGTATTAGAAAAATGAAGAAATTGTGGAAAATTGAGGAATCTTTTTAAAATACATGAAATTACTTTTATGCAATGTCGGACGATTTTCGCCTTTTTCCGTGGACATTGCGGTAGTGTAATGCTTTCTTTGCCTGCGGGACGTCAACCTCCGAAAATCTTGCGTATGC
>JAAAKG020110327.1:0-15489 GCA_010014905.2 Druon quercuslanigerum
TTTTCTACTTTTTTATTAAGATGACATTATAATATGCGTATATAAATAAAATTCAAATAACGACTGATCGCATGATATATAGCCCCCACAGTGCCCCCCCCCCACATTGTACGGCACCAAACGCCTAAGCCACCTTAAAATTACTTATACTATTTTACATTCATAGAGAAGAAAAATAACATATATAGATACTTCTTGAAACTAACTTATGGTTAAGTTAAAATAAATTATACTACTTGTGTACTATTATGCCTGTAAGTCCCGTAAGTCTGACTTTAAACAAATATGAAATTCTATATTAGGAAAATATCTTTTCACCGAAAAATGCCTTACTTTAATTGAGTTATACTACTGGACACTCATTTCGTTTGATCTAAAGTAATCTATATTATTAACCACAAGTTACAAGAGGCAAAGAAAATTGCGTATATTACCGTTATTAAGTATGTCGACACCAATTTTTCAGAAATAAAATTTTTTTCATTTTTGATAATAAAATTGAAAAAATTCAATTTTCCTCGGTTCATTTTACAGACAATTTAGAATTAAATACAAAATACACATTCATAACAGTTTAAATATGTAAGATGTACAATTGTACATAAAATATGTAAGTTGTCATTAGTCCCAAATTTGAAAAAAAAAATGTTTGAAAAAGCTTAACACCGGAAGTAAGAATAATAATCTACGTGCTTACACCTTTTTCCAAATATATTATAGTCAAACATAAAATTCGAAAAACCCTAGGACTCATCAAATTATAATAAATAGTTATTTTCGGTCTATTTCTAAATTCAAGATTTTTGTTCTTAGCAGTTATACATTTTTAAAATTTATTCATTATGTTTAATTAATTATTCTTTAATAAATATGAAATAATTTTCCGAAACGTAAGAACCTTTTAGACGTATACTTCTATTTTTTTCAAAGTCGAAAAATATAAAAATTAATTGTCAGATGTAAACCGATATAATGGAACATTTATATAATGGATATAATGGAACATTTAAAAAAATGGTTATCAATCAAAAAATTAGAACATTATTTTCTCATCCATTAAAACAAAATTTTGGAGAGCATTTCAAAAACTTTCAGAAACAAATGGCTGAGGGGCACTTATTCGATTTGAAAATTATTATTATTTATTGATAATTATTATGCGTTTTTGTATATTTTCAAACATAAAGTTTTGTAAATTACATTTTTCGTGTGAATATATAAGAAGGCCCTGAAACGTGTCTGCTTCCGGTTGCTTTTACACCGTATGTTAATTGATGCCGTCAAACTTTATAATCCCAGCTGTGGTATGTTCGATTGGCCAATTATCTGATGATTGAATCCAACCTCACCACTTTAGTGCGGAACTCCATTTGCAACTGCAGCAAACCTTTCTCTATTAAACTCGTAAATGCACGATCGGTCGCATTCGTAAACTATTTATAGCTCGCATAAATTCTGCATGATACACTCGCTTACAACGAATTTCATCAAAGTTGTAAAATTCGAAATATTATGTGTGTGCATTTACATATCAAAATGTAAAAGCCTTTGAGCATCAACAATATAATTCCATAAATGAATAGAAAAATTCAAAGTAAATGCACTGGAAAAATCACATTAGTATACATATGTAGATTGTAAATTTTTAGTAAAAATTAAAAACCCTTCATATCTACCACAAGAATTTTCCAGAGATTTTTTCATAATGTATATATAGAATACATTTTATTTTACTAGACGCATTATTAGATTTTTTAGAGCTGATGTTAGTAACTGTGCGGTGAATGTCGACTAGGGTGAGTCACGGACGTTAAGCCGTTTAGGTGTGGGTGGCCGTTTGTGATGTACGTCTATTCACCGCGTTTAATTAATGTCAACCAGGATTTTTCACGCCGAGGATAACTGTAAATACTGAAAACTCGATAAAATCGAATGTCTACATTTAAACTCGAAAGGCCGGAAACTAGATGTACTCGGGAAGATGGGTTTCTGCAATTTTCCCCTCCCCTGGCCAAATTTCCAGGCACATTAAAATACTTATAATACTGTCGGATGCGTGTGCGGGTTATCATTGAATGTGAATAAAAATTTATATAATCATTCTAAGCCCATCTCAGTAAATTAAAATGTTTACAAGTCCTCACCTGGTAAAGTGGAGTCGTCTGGTGTAAAACCGCAGTGCTCAGGGACTTAAATGACCTAGCCTATCGCTAATAATAATAGAATCTTTCACTGTCAAACTTTAAAATAAATTAACTATCAGAACTTGTAGCAATTCTATGGAACTTGGTCGTTTAAATTTCCCTTTGTTTTAGACCTTTATCAAATTCTCTTTTTCCCTCCCTCGTCGAAGATGTAGTTACGCCCGATCGCAACTCGGCATTGAAAGCAAATGAATTCACAAACCTGAGCAAGCTGGTGGAGAATACAAGAGAAATTCTTGCGAGAACGATCCTATTCTCACTTGGCAATATCGAGTTCCCATCCCTTCCAATGGCGCGAGATAGCACGAGAGCGTGAGACTATTGGAAATTCTAAATGAAGAACTCCTAAGGTGAAAACACAATTAGCCAAATAGGATTTTTATTGCTTCGAGTTTCATTACTTTTTTAATTAACATTCGTATTTTATATTGTGCAATCTACATCTGGCGTGGTCGGAAAATATTTTTTAAAGTGTAAGTATACTAGACTGTTCTGTAAAGATGATAGGCTATATGAAAAATTATGATAATTGAATAGCACATAAAATTGTTTATCGCAAAATGGACTCGAATAAAAGTATAGGAAGAAAGATAAATAAACTATCTAGTAAAGAGTATCTGCCTAAATTTGCATGCCTTCATGAAAGTTTCGTAGTAACGTGTTCAGAGACAGATTTAGCAAAATAAATGGAATTGACTTGGCGAAGCGTTCGGGATTTGGAGCTTCGCACCTCGAAAAATTCTGCCTGTCTGTCGTCCATAGGACAAGCGGAAATAAGAGGACGCACAAAGACATGCAATTCGAAGGCCAAGAACGAAACCTGTTTCCGTTTCCTGAACACGTACTAACCTGGTTCCTTCGCATCTACCTTTCTGCCGGACACAACGCCATGTACGTGAAAACATCTACGTATAGAATAGCACCAACACATAACCAACGTGCTTACAACTACAGGAATGATGGATCGTTTCATTTCTTCGAAATGGGATTTTTCGCGACTTTCATACCTTTCCTCGTCTCCGACCTTCTTATTTCCTAACTACTGTATTGTTGGGAAGGAATTACCTGAAATATTACAGAATGAACTTTCAAAGCAAGAAATACATTTTTTAAATTAGCGATGATTTATATATCGATTTTTCACTTTGTCTTGCATATGAATATATACTTGAATGAAAAGAATTGAACATGGTGAAAGATTTTCTTAGCTCTGGAATATGCTTGCGTAGAGAAGTAGTTTTTCTGATTTCACAAGGCTTTGAGGATGTGAAATAATGATCTGTCACGAATAAACTTTTTTAAATTACTATGTAGCTATATTTGCACTGAAAAGAAAACCATGTCGTCGAGTATAGAATTAGTGGCACAATTAAATTTAAAGCATAAAGAAAATGTGTAATGTATAAATAAAAATTCTATTGGATTAAGAAGAGATTTTAGAACCATCGAAAAGAGTAGGAAAGAACGGAAGAGATTCATGGAAAGAGTCCTTCTAGGGTAAAATTTTATCATCGAAACTTGAAGTAGGAAGCGATGCATTAAAAGTTGGAATACGCGAACTTCTGTTAACACAATATATTAATAAATTTCAATTTTCAGTCCAAGAATATTATAATATAATGACAATATTGCATTTGTGCAGATATTTTTCTAGAGAGATCGTTTCAAACCCTTTTTATTGCTAATTTAATTATCAGATATTTAAAAACAGTATTGAAAGTGTATTCTGAAAAAGTTATTATTTAAGTGCGGTATTTTTTACTAGATAAAATTATATTTCAGGATGGAACAGTCTCTATGATAATAATCTGTAACTGCCGATTTTCTATGAAAAAAGTGTGCATAAACGGCCATATGCTGTACAATATACGCGGAAAACGCTTTTTACGACATTCATTTATCCAGTAAAATGGTTACTACCATCTATGCACGCGACGATGGTTTGAACTTTTTTTTAATTAAAAATCTTGTACGCAAAATATTTTAAGAGAACCGGTACAGGGTATTAAAATTTAAAAAAATTATATAATTATAAATATTTGGTAAAAATGTGACAATATACTTATTATAATATAATTATACTTTTATAAACATAACTTTGCCTTTGAGTATATTTTTTGATATGTATATCTTAAAAAAAAATTTTATAATAGTTAACACTGTAAGGGTATTTTATGTTGATCTTTAAATTAATTAGCTATAGACTGTACAGTAAAACATTGCACCATTAAAAAAGATTTTCATTACGAAATATGGTATTTTCATCGATGCATGTTAGTTTATTAATAAAAAAGATTATAAGAAGAGAGGGCAAGAGGCGTAAGGTTACGTAATACTTAAACGACCCCTAAGTATTTTAATTCAACAATCAGATCTGTTTTTTTCAACGACGGATGTGGATCCGCGCTTAGTTTTTTCTAAAGAATCAAGTATAAAAGTTAAAGACTAAACTGTTTTAAGGCAATTATTATCTTAAAAACTGTAATAACTCAAATTGAAATATTATGTCTTTGACAAAATTCCATTTACAATGCTACCAAGTATCGTTAATATTTAACGCTAACCAATGCCCTAAAATTAAAATTCTTTTCAATTATAATCCTTTTAATTAGAAATCATCCAAAAATTTCTTTCGAAACTGGAAACTATATCTAAAGTTAGGAATCATATTAATTTTGAAAAAAATTAAGAATTTCTCAGTTCGAACAAAATTAATTTCTACTTCTTAAAAATTAACTCGTTTGGTTTTATTTTATTCAGGTTATCTTTAATTTAGTTGACGTGCCAAAAATAAGATTTCTGAAAAAATATTTTTTCTATGATTTGAGTTATTTAAATAATGTTACTGATGTTAATATTTTAAACAAAACAAAAAGAAGGTAATTTTTTATGAAAAAATAACAAGTTGGTGAACATGCAGTTATAGAAAATGTTTTTTTTCTGTAAAAAGAAGCAATGATTGATTACAATTAACGCATTTTCGAAAATTTTATAAGAAGCTTAGGAAATGAGTGATAATACTTTTTCCTTTCTTTAAATCCTAGAAAACTTTTATTCCAAATACCTCCTTTTTGGCTATTTTTTGTTGATTTTTGGCTCATTTTTTCTGATATTTAGTCACACAGTTTTTAAAAAATACATACACACCTGCATACCAAATTATCTTTTGTTACACAACCAGCATTGCAAACCATTCAATGATTTTTTGAAACTAATTTTTAAGAAAAATAATAATTTTATTTTACTTCTTTTACGTTTATCGATAAGAATGTGACATTCGATATACAATTACAATATGAAATAAGTAAAAACAGTTACTTATTGTAGAAAAATGTGAACGAAGTAGGAATTTTTTTGATTTCCTTAACAGTATGTTTGGAAATTTGCATAAACTTATTCACAATGAAAGTAATATAAATTAATATAATTTTATATGTATGGAAATCATATTCAAACTCACATAAAATACATAAAGATACTTTGAAAATAACAATAACAAAAAAATAATTATAAAAGACAAAACCTAATACGGGGACCTCTAAATCATATACAATATTTTTCTTTAAATCACTCTGATATCTACACTAAATATTCTGTTCATTTTACCAAAAATATCACATGTGTTGAACAATATCAATCGCTGTATTTTTATTTTCTGGCTGCCTGAGCCTTAGTTTATGTAGATGGTACATAAAACGGTAGGTTAAATCATGGTCTTGTATAAAATTGCTCCATATATCTCAAACCCTAAAATCTTTCTAATTGATTGAGTAGACATTTTTCTCTCTACAATTTGTGATAAAAGCATAGAAAAACTAAGCCTGTCATCAAAAAAGAAATGGTCATCTTAGCGTTACCTAGTGTAAAAAATGTGATTATTTCGAGTAGACGTGCCATAAAAAAATAAACTGTGAGCTTTCCCTGCTGCTCAATCTTCGTCCATCCTCAATCCGTCTTGCGTTTTGGAAGGCACAGTAATAGCGTTTGACCGAGTTCTCTAAGTTTTCCAAGGCAGAAGTAAAAGCCAAGTCTGGACAGAGGGTTTTCGGGAAATTTGGGGCATTTTCGCACCTTCGAATACGTCCCAAAGCGCCAGATTACCACGTTCAGCAGATACTCAAGCGAGTGTACGTAACGAGTGGTGTGGAAGGCTAAAAGTTGTGTAACAAGGGTTTACTGCCTGAGGGTTGATGGTCTTTTTGAGGAAACAGGGACTTCCTAGGCTATCGAGTGAGAACTGGCTTGGTTTCTAATCCTTCCTATAACCCAACTTCTCTCACTCCAGCTATCACTGACATTCCCTTAACGATGGAAAGAGAAAAAAAAGGAAAATGAATATACTGTAACACTGTAGAGCATCTAAGTCGAAGAAAGCCGACTCTGGCAACGTTGAAGTGAGTAAGAAAAGGTACATAACAAGAGTCAAAGAACGTCCAAAGTTTTATAACAAGGGGCAGTCGAGCGAAAAACCCGCATCTCTCTTCGTGAAGAAAAATATATTCCTTATTCTGTTTTTCATTTTCCCCTGAACTTTTACTTTTTTTAGGAATAATAAACAATATATATATAGGAGGAAAACTAAGTCAGAGGGACTTCGTTATCAAGAAGATCGATCAGGGTTTTCTGTACTGTAATGGCAAGGGGGAAGGAATATTTTCTTTCGGTCTTCCGATCTTGAAAGGGATACATAGTTAAAACATCTGTGCTAAGAAAGATATTCTTACTGAATCTATCTATTAATAAACTAAATATCATTAATAGAAACAAGAATATTTAAAGATTTATTTGTCATTTAAAAATCCTCTCTGTTTACTTAACAAAAAAGTAATTTATAAACCTAACTCAATCTTCTTGTCTACTTCTGAATTCAATCAGCCCACAGTGCCTTTACTTTCTTAATTCCTCAACTTTCTTTTTCTTTTTTTACTGCCTAGTTTGATTTCACTCGTTTCTTTAACACAATTTCCTCGAGTCTATCTTTTTTTTCTCTCCATCCTTTTCTCATCCCATTACTTACAAAAGCATTTCGTCTTCTTTTTATCCTCTTTTTATTACAAGCTTACTAAAAACTTGTAAAAACAAGACCTATATAACCTCATCATAAATAATAAACTTTTTCCTCAATTCTTTAGGCAATTTTATATTTTGTTATACAAGTTTAGAAAATATCTTTTTTGTGATACTGAATTCTAAAAGCTTTTAGCTTCTTTGTAGAGTCAAGTGTGTAGCATGTGCCGAGGATACATGGGCGAAGATAAAAGAACATTAAACAAGAACTCTATATATCCACCCTTAAGATAAATCACTCTGGACCCTCTTGGTCAGTTCGAAACCACCCTCGTCACTACCTCGTCCACAGGGCACTAGATTCGATCGGAAGTATAATAATGACTCGCATCAAAGAGCTAATCATCTTCGAATCCCTTTCCCTTTTTTCCTTCCCTCAATGTATCTCTCTTTTTAAAAACGAAAAAAAAAATTAGAAAAAATAAATCGAAGAGGAAGAAGTGGAAGGAAATGACAAATGGAAATATGTTGCGGATTCGTCGTTGAATGATTAACGATTCTCTCTTCTTGTCTATTCGTTATGCGATATTGCAGAATGTCCAGAACAGATTCAGCTCTGACCCCTTCTCATATTACTATCGCAATCTCCATGTCGTCAATTTCATCACAATCCATGAGGCATTAAATCAAGGATTATTTTAGATTGTCAAACATTTCATCATTTCGAGTTCCGAATGGTCTGTAAACGGATTTACCCCATAACGATAATGTATGAATAGTGGCAGATTTGGAAGGACGGTATATTAAAAAAAACATTTTATAGGAACATTGACGATTTACCCAAACTTCAGGGGCAGAAGTGACAGAAAAAAATACAAAAGTAAATAATTCAGTCAGAAGTAGATTAATTTGAGTTTAGAATATATCAATCAGCATATTTTTCTTACTTCATATCCTTGAATTAGGTTAATGACTCAATGCTTAATGACTCACCTGGAACAAAAAATGAAAGAATCGTTATTATTTGCAAAAGCATATTCATTACCATTTGACTATATTTAATATAATAAGTATTATTAACTATTTACAAGAGGATTAATTTTGGAAGTCTGCTTTTAGCTTGCCGTATTTTCAAAGTAATGGTATCAGAGAATTCGTCCGCAATTAATATTACGGATTACTGATTCAAATGAAATACAATATTAAACTTTGTTTCATGATACTCGAAATAATGGCATCATTGAATTAGTCGAGAATTTGAGATGAACGTGTATTTCAAAGAGTATGAAAGCGTAGGTTTTATGTAAAATTAAACTAATTTAATTGATAATTTTTTTATTTTTAAACAAAAATAATTTTTTAATTAAATTACCATTTTAACATTGCAATTACAATTTTGATTCTTTATACATTTGGAATTCAAAACCTTCATTGATTTCAATAATAATAATCAATTGTTTCTCATTATCTCTAAATACAAAGGTTTTTAATTTCATATTCTAGAATCGAAGAATACTTGCAATTAAATTACTTTGGAACTTACTTTTGAATAAAGTAATTTCGAAATTTACATACTGAAAATTCTTTAATTTTTATTGGAATATTTACAAAAGTCTACTTTTCTGTGAATAGAACTATTCCTAAATAATAAAAATGACCAATTTGAGTTATTCCGAAATTCAAATCCTTTATTATTATTTTTAATAAAGAGAACATTTTAATTATTGCACCTGTGAAAAAATTTTTGCGTTTAATTAAGAATTTTTCAGTTGTAACGACTCACAAGTTTCTGATTATGTACGTATATATATTTAAAATTTTGTCATAAGGACGACCGCAGCATTTTGACGGGATCGGGCGCTAATCTGAAAAATTGCACCCGATCCCAGCAAAATAGCGGTAAAATTTCAGCCATAACCACGTCTCACGACCGTGAGATAGGTGGTTACAGTCTGTGGCGGAATCAATACGACGATCCGGCAAAAGTCTCGTGCACCCTGAGGACACGAAGCGACGGAAGGACGACCGCCTTCTGCGTTTTCCCCGCAAGTGTTTCAGCATATTGTGCACACGCAGGGATGCTTTTCAGGCTATCAATCAGTGAAAGCTTGGCACCTCCAAGAGCGCCGATGATAAGGACGATTAATTTAACAGAATATTCCGGGTACAATCATCGCAACTCCCTTACAAGGCCTCTATAGCTCTCATTGTTGCCATTCTCCGCGGCAATGATGTTTTTGTCAGCTGGTGCCGAAAATTCGATAACGAACATGGTTCGCTTCTCGAAGTCAAGGAAAACGATGTCAGGCCTCGAGTGTGCAACAGAAACAATTGTCGAGGGTGTTCAGAATGTATAACACTTTTAAAATAAAAGGCTTTAAGATTGAGCTTGAAAAAGTCAATCACCTGTATAAAAAACGTCTAACATCAATAATCGTCTGAGTTCACTTGTTTTAGGACACATTAAAAAATGTTAAAAATGGCAAGAATTGTTGAAAACTTTGTGAAAAAAGATAAAAATTAAAAACGCGGTTCCCAAAAAAAATAATTTTTATTTCTTTATTTTATTATCAGAGAAAGGTATAAGTTTGCTTTAAAATCCTAAAAATTATTGGAGTGGCTTTTCGAGAAAACATTCAAACTTGACGTCTTGTATGGTGCGACACAATTCAGTAGGGACGAAAAATTGCATGAGGACAAATTTTTTTTCAAACCTCACTTTTCATCCGATTAGCACTTTTTCTCATAAAATTCAGATTTATTCAACACGATGCACAATCAATGAAACAGAGATCTAAAAAGGTTATCCAGTAGAACTGTATACTTTAATAGATACTTTAATAGATTCTCGATTTTTAGGCATCAGAGTAAAAAACTGAGATTATATGTGAATTCAAATTCTTCCTTTGTTAAAGAAATATCAACAAATTATTATTTTAATTTCCTTCACAGGAATAAGCGTTCCATTTAATAATTTTTCTAAATTTGGATTGATCTTCGATTCTTCACTAGCCCAATTCGGTTTTTCAATATCGAAAGTACATAAACATACAAATATACGATTTTATTGATTAAAGTATGAACAATTCTCTACTAGAGATGGGATCCGTATAAGTATTATAATACATCTAATTTGGTTGAAATTTTAATTTTGATTCGAATTTAATATAATTTTAGCAGTATTAAAGCCATTAATTCTAGCTTTGGGACAAAACCGGGAAGTTTAAAGTGGTCCAGGATTTTAGGTTCGGAACTCGGAATAATGAATCATCTGGGACATCTATTGTTCCACTAGTCGCATTTTCGCCGCTTTCAAAGATAACAGGGTAGATTCAATGGATTTGGTATTTTCGAAACCATTCCGCGAGATGACGCGCGAATGAACCAGCCCAATTTTCTCTCTGCCCCATCCTATGAATTTGCGGTACAACCAGGTAATTTTCAACTGTACTTTACATTTCATGCATTCACGTGTACCTTTACAAAGTATTGAGAATTGTAACTAGAGCGAAATCTATTGCATCCATACACATATATGTAAAATAAGGCTGAATTACTAGAAATATTTCCCATATTTTTATGATATATTCATAAGTGAAAAGTATCTGATGAAATAATTCAAGGATCATATAAAATTAAAAAGATTTAAAATTAACGGTGGTTTTTTTAAGATAGGATAATAATGCATATTTTCCGTAAACAATTATTTACAGTGGAATCAACGTAAGTGAAGTGAATGCCACGAAATGTTCCACCAGCCCGAGTCAAGTAGATATACAGCATTATAAATCACGATTTTCTTGACAGCGGTAAATCAGAATCTCGGAGGAATGCAGTACAACGAATCTGTTTTGTAGTGATATTTATTTGTCGGTTGTGAGCACTGGGTTTATTTTACGGGCCAGCGGGCTATATAATTTTATTAAACCATGTCATTTTAGTGACGTCGCACGAGTCCCATGAGAGTTTTTGATATCAGGTGACAATCTGATATATATGCAAATGGACTCAGATGCTTGACATATTAAAATAATAATTTCCACTGGTAGTAAAAAGAGTATTTTGCATATTCAATATGCTCATAGACATTCTGCGTGAAACTTATTCTCAAAATACATATTTCTGAATGTACGGCACTCTGAAAATGTTTTTTTTATCATTATATAAAATTATTCCACCCTAAATAGGTACACTAAGGGTTAGAATTGGCTATCCCCTAAAAAATCGTATTGGACCAAGTGAGAAAGACCGAACTATTTACCTTTTACTGGTTCTCGACTTATCATGAAAAATGTGGAAGCGTGCCCAAGACGAAAATCGGTCGGTCGAGTGAAGACCCTAGTCTTCCAACGAAAACCATTAAATATTTTATTATATTCTCAGTCTTATTTAAAAAAGGAGATTTAAGACTTTAATCTAGCAAACTTTTAATTATTTCCATTCACTTCCCTCAAGTACGCAGAAAAAATGGAAATTGAGAATCGAATTTCTCATTGAGATATCCTCCAAACAAGAGAGGCATGTTATTCATTGAATTTTTTTAATGGAATGATAATTCTGACCGGTACTGTACTACAAGTTGTTAAAATAAAAAAAAGGATTCTAAAAAGCTTAAAAAAGGTGTATTGTGTTAATAAATAGAATCATAGTTAAACACAACTTGAATAGAACACGGTAAAAGCTGTTAAATGTATAAGTACTTGTGAAATTATCAGCAAAAAGAGTCTTTTGTATCTACTCGAATGCTATTTCCTTTCCATGAGCAATGAAAATCGAATTGAAAAGTAATATAAGCTTTTCTTTATCAAGAAACAATGATTTTTGCAAAAATTCATTGAATCGAGAAATCGCATTCGTGACGTCTCATGTGGAAGCCTCTTTAATTTTTCTAATACGTCGAGTGGAATGAAAATGAACTTAGAATTGCGGTTCCATTCAAATACGGGTTTATTGAGAAATTTTTTCACAAGCAACGAATTTTAATTGCATTCATTAAATCAAATTAACTAGGCTGGGAAATACTTGCTCTGAAAACATGGATTTATAAATCTTGTGTATAGAACTTATAGAACTTTAGAAAATTATAGAACAATTATCTTTTTAGAACAATCATTTTTTTGACAAATATTCTGGATCACCCTGTAATCTATTCACCAATTGTTTTGGAACTTTTGTGTATTACCCGAAAATATCGTTATAAATAAAACCTCAAGCACTAATGATAGATCTTTTGAGGCCTATACTACAGAAAATAGGTTCCAAAAAATGCTCTGTGGAACGGGTTTTCAAAATTCTTTCTTTAACCAGAGTAATTAACGTTAGATCTTTTGAGACGTATGTCAGTTTTTGAGCCAGACTAAAGGAACAACTATAAAAATAATTAATTGCCCTTAAATCACGAACATCTAATAAAATACGAATTTTCATTAAAATTCAGGACATACAGGCTCTGAAATTTTCACTGTTGGACTGCGGTCACGTAATTGGTAACGCACCTCACATATAGTGAGGAGCTTGTTGTTTCAAACTCAGCCCGCATTGATTTTTTTTATGACTTTTTTTCATTATGTTCGAAAAATTTTCCAGCTAAGACATGTGCTTTACATTTAACATCAAACACAAAAGAAACTTTTTTTAAACTTAAACACTAATTGTAAGTAAGATATGTTGAATAACATATAATAAAAAATATTCTTTTGAACAAGCTTTTATTCGGTCTACTAATTAATTGGTGCCTTTACTTTAATGTATTGTGGTTTTTGGTCAAACTTTAATTTTTTTCAACCCCGAGGAAGTTCGAAAGTGCCTACCTTAAACTTTTAAGCTATATATAATAGATGGCGGTCATGTCGACTTAATGTCAAAAATCATCAATGAATACAACGATGTCAGGGACGAAACATTTGATACACTACATTCTTTTTGCATTCAAATTGAAAAAAAATTCAGCTGAGGCGGTCGAAGTTATATGTTTTGCTTTAGTGGAAGATGCGGTACACATAAGACGTGTAAAAGTGGTTACAGAGAATTTACAATGGTAATTTTTGAATTGGAATGCAAAAAGAATATTGTGTCTCGAATCCTTGTCAGGCGTCACAGTATTCACTAATGATTTTGGTGGTTAAGTTCGCAGGGCCGCCACTTATTCGATTGTGTTTAGACGTTTAAGGTTAGGCCATTAAAACTGCCTTAAGAGAAAAAATGCAAGTTTTAACGAAATTCAAATTACATCAAAAGAAAGGCACCGAAGTAATTTGTAGTCCTAATATTAAGATGTACCATAAATATAAGGTTCAATCTTTACGCCTCACGCTTTTATTTTTACGTTATTATTCACAATATTTCTAGTTTATTAGTGACATTATTAGTCACATTATTACATTATTATTATTCCACGAGCGATTTTTAGTTTTACTTAAATTATTATAATCGTACTTTCTATACGAAGAGAAATTTCACAATTTTTTTCACAATTGCCTTCACAAATTAACAGCCGTTGCTTTTAAAGCATGGGTTCTAAGATATTAGTTCTAGCGCCAATGCGCGAATAAAATCAAGGAGCAGTTCCGTAAATTAATCTCTTAAAATTTATATTCGTGTAGTATTATATAATTTTCCGTACACCTTACCTATTTCCTTTTCTATTTGATTCACAAATTATTTTCAGTCTTTTTAGTACATTTTATCAAAAGCTTCTTTTGTAAAAATTTTTTTTACTACATATTATTTTGTGCTTCTCTGTCTTTTACAAATATGCAACCTTTATTAGATCATATTTTATAATATATGGTATTAACAGATTAATGAATTGTTGTTAAAAAGAATGTATTGTTAAGTTTTTTTTTAGGATGAGCTGGAAAAGGGGACGCTGCTTGCGACTGGATGCATAGACACTACATATATAAAGGGAAGTGAGTGTAGCCTCTGATATGTAGAAGTGTGTGAAAATTGAAATGTAAGATTTAACTGTCACAAACATACCGACATAGCAAGTCAAATAAAAGTAATGAACAAATTTTGTTTAAGTTAAAAACATGTTACTAATTTTTCCAACATAGATTTGATAGAATTTTGTATTATGATTACACCATTTAATCATAGCCCTTTCGGTATAAACGTAACTCACTTGGTGGGGAAGGGAATTGTACAAGGCGGTATAAGGAGAGGCGGGATGGATTCTTATATTATTCTAAAATTCTCCGACCCCTGTCAACGATCAATCTCTCTAGCAATCATCCCAGTCGAAGAGCTTCACAAAGTCAGCATTTAAAGCTCTACTCTCGGGCCCATTATTATCGAAGTATTTTCATCAGAAATACGTATGTTTGCAAATTATGATATCGATTGGATATGGGGAAGCGTATCAACATTAAATATAGGTTTTGACTCTCACAAACTTATTCACATATGAAGTCAAATGAAAGCTTGTAAAATACAAGACAATATCAGAATATAAAGGAAAGACTGCACTCAGAAAGGGTTCGTGACACGGTGTTGGGGTGGTACACACTGTTTTTAATTAGCAATTAGCAAGCTAACACATTAATTTCCGCCTCGTCTATTGCTGCATTCTGTCGGGCCGGTAGTAAATGCAAATAGGTTCGGTACAGGTAGCGACCAATTGATTGAATTGACTCTGCGCCCGCACGATTTCACATATACGAGAGTAGGTATGTGTCACCTACTTCCGTGCCCCCATTTAACCCCTAACCCTCTTTTCTTGTCCCTTGTCCAGTATTTGCATCATCGTTTCTCTCTTCCTCTCATCATCTATTTTCGTTCAAGTGCAGATATACTGCCATTATGTGCATCCACGTGTAGAGGTGTATGAAGCAGAATCGTGAGAGCAATGTTGTGTGCACCCCCAGATCCCAAAAGTACAAGAGAGACAGGTTTAGAGGGTGAAGTCAGGTGGCGGGTTGGGGGGACAGAATTGCGGAAGGGGGAGAAGAGTATGCGGTAGTCCGAGTGAATTTTGCGCAGGACACAGAACCAACGGAATGCGAGACGAGGTCAACCAATCGGACTGTGCAACTACCGTGTCGCTAGCAGTTTCCCATTTGTGGGATACTTCGTGGTACGAATTGGACGCCCAGTGTGAGCATTTATTAGGAGGCCGTTAGTGTTTTCGTTTGATACTTTTTGACTTTGAAGTTGCTTTGCTACTGATCCTTCCCCCAAACCCTTCACGAAAAATGTGGTTTAATAAATGTTTTTTCGGTCATACGTTCATAATAATTGTACATTTATTATTCAAATATTCATAAAGTGTCTGTAC